>KK106986.1:0-103158 GCA_000611775.1 Umbilicaria muhlenbergii
TTAAGGTTAGGCTCAACAAGTGTCTTAAGACCTGAAATATAAGATCTTTAATTAATTATGATTCAATCAAAAGATCTTTTAACTCATAAGCTCTGTGCTTATCAGTCCTTTAATAAATTTTGACTGTGATGTTGATTGATATCATCTCTTTGAAATATTTAATATGAATCAGACTTTTATAGCCTTTAAATTTCTCAGCTGAAGAACATATCATGAAAAAGAGACAAAGACTATATAAGTGAAAAGTGCATGCAGTAAGTGAGATAAATGTTAAGTTACACTTTAAATTCTGATTCATGTAAATGAAATTACTCACAGCAAGTCACTGCTTATTTTTCATGATAATGAGAACAAATGAAATAACTGTATGATGACTGAAGCATGAGAATATGACTTCAGAGTCAAGATTATATTCAATTTAAAGATGTACATCAATGAAGATATTATGCTTGACTGAATTAAGCATTAATATACTCATGCTTTTACTTTTTCTCATTAAGAAAATCATCCTCATCTTCTTTCTCTGAATGTTTTCAATGCTCAGAAAACACCTGCTGTTTTAAAAGCTTTTAAAGCTCTGAACTGCATTTCAAGCATGATTTCAGATGAATGTACAAGGTATATTCAAGTTCTGAATGTTTTAATTAACAAGCTTTTAAAGTTAATGATTGAGGAGCTTGTGAAGCAGTATTATAATAATCATAAAGAGTAATGAATAAAAGAGGCTTACACTGTAGAAGATCAACAAGTCATGCTTACATATTAAATAAAGCAGGCTTAAGAGGATCTTCACAAGACACATGAAGATTTTATATGCAAGACTTTTCAATAATTGAGACTGTCACTGATGATGAATAACTCAGAGGATTAAGAATTATCTATTAAAAATCTTCCTGAGATTGAAATTGAAGACTGAGAAGAGGAAGTACTTGTTTTAAATGATGTACTCATGAATGATGACACTGAGTTTACATTTATTACTCAGATGAAGCTTGATACTCAAGAAAAGCAGTCTCAAGAGGAGAAGAACTCAGATGTAAAGTTTATAAAACATATAACCTCTTTCATAAACAGTGACAGTGGCAGTGACAATGAAGGCAGTGAAAGCAGTGAGAGCAGTGTGCAAGAACTTTACAGTCAATATGTGATGTAATCTTATAAAATAATTTCTATGTATGTATGAGAATCATCAATTGAAATCATGTCTTATAACACAGTATGTCTTATAGATTAATAGTATCTTATATGTCAATTAATGTGATAATTGTTGAGTTAAAACATTATAATATTAACTTCTGTAAAGATTAACATATTAACACTTTTATATATAATACTGCTTTATAACAGTTAATAATCTCAGTGTTTAATTAATTATTATAAGTAATTCTTTAATCAGTTATTTTATTACTGTTCATAAATAAGATTGTGTAATTTTAATTCAATACTGTTATTTTGCTTCAGTCAGTTTTATTGTTTTACTGACACATTACTGTCTGATAATTATTAACTTTTTTATATAAATCTGCTTTTAAACTGTTTTATACAAATACAATAAAATGAAAATATTAAATATGTTTAACATTATGTTAATTATTACAGAGCAGCATTATAAATAATAGTACTGAAATATCAGTTTTTACAGAGTTTAATATAATAGTTTTTAAATCAGCAGTTACACAGTCACTTAATAAATTAATGCTTTATAAATATATCAGATTTCATAAAATGTGTGAGTTTAATTCAGACAGATTTCTTACACATATAATTATGTATAATGAGAAAATATCTGAGAAACATTTAACTGTACTTACAGAACTAATTTTCTGAGAGTAACTTTATATAACTGCAGTTACACACATTAAAAGTTAAACTTAAAATATTAAATCTATGTAAGAAGGAAAACAATTATCAGACACTGATAATGTTAATTATTATAAAGCAGTATTATATATAACAGTATTAAAATATTAGTCTCTGCAGTATGCAGTCACTTAATAAATTAATGCTTAACATTATATTATTTAATAAGCAGTAATGTTTTCTTAATTACTGTTATTATGTTATATTTTTAACTCTTTAATCTTTAAGCTAGTATTATGTTTATTAAAAGTTTATTAACTATTAAATATGTATGTTAACACAGTATAAAGACTGAAAATAAAGTATTTCAATCACTATAACTGCTGTAACACTTTAATCTTTAGTAGAGAAGTTAAACTTGCTCTCTTTAAGCTCTTGTCTTCTGTTCTGAATATGAAAAAGAAGCTCAATAGCTGTAATACTGTCAATGTCAAGTACTCTCTTATACTGACAGATATACTTAAGAAACTTAACTCTGTCCTTTAATATATCTGCATCAATAAGAGTAGATAATTGATATCTATTTCTCATGTCATATGCAGCATACATGAGACACAGAACTAAGTACTTATAAGTACATTTATCAGTATCAGAGCTCTTTGTCTGCTTACAGACAGAAACAGGCAGATAACAAGAAAAACAACAAGAACCTTCTCTCAGTAAATGTGCAGACTTAATCTGCTGTAAAGCTTCAATAACAAACTGACTCATTCTTTTCTGAGAACACTGTTTAAAGTGATGCTCAGTGAAAGAAGATGACTCACTCTGCAAAGAAACATAACAGAAAGTGCAAACACATTGAACTTCATTAAGAAACTCAAGTAACTGCTGCTTCTGCTGTTCATTATTCTGAACAAAAACCTTATACTGTGTAATCTCATGCTCTCTTTGTATCTGTCTAGCAGAACAAAGATCACATAAAGCTTGAGAAGTTAAACATTCATCAGTGATAATATTATCAAAGACTCTGTTTATTACTCTTCTTCTGCAGACTGATTCAGATAAATACTCTTTAAAGTATCTTCTCTCTTCATTATCAGACTGCCAAACTTTAGATTGAGATAAAGTAGTAAGAGTTAAAGAAACTGCATGTGATGAATCTCTGCCTGCTCTGCCTGACTCTTGAACAAAGTCAATTAAAGAAAAAGAACTGAGAAAATGAATAACAAGTCTGACAGAAGAATAATCAAAACCTACACTTAATGCAGAAGTTGTCACTAAGATAGTTTCTTTACCTGCAATAAAATCTGACAGAGTCTCAGACTTATAGGTAGAATCACTGTGATAAACAGCACAGTTAAGAAAAGTTCTTAATCTCTCAGCAGAAGCTTTAGACATCATATATATTAAAACTCTGTCTTGTGAAGAAAAAGTCTTTATAAAAGATATCAAAATACTTTGCAGTTCAGAGAATTGAGATGCTTCTTCTAAAGATTCAAAGTAAGAAACTCTGTAAGAAATATTATGTCTGACTGTCTGAGCTCTGATAACAGTATTCTGTTGAATCATCATATGCTCTTCAAGGTTCTTCTGTAATTTAGCAGATAAAGTAGCAGAGAGAAAGATAAACTGAGTATTAATCAATCTCAATTGCTTTAATAAATGCATATGATATCTATAAGAAGCAGCAGTAATAATAAGATGACACTCATCAAAGATTATTCTGTCAAGTTTATGCTGTGACTGCAGATCTTTCAGAAAGAACTGAAAGTTTGCAGTCACAGCAGTTTCAACAGAAACAAAAATTAATGAGTCTGCCTTCTTACTGTCTTCATATATAGAAGCAGAAACAGAAAACTGCTGACATCTCTTTAATAAATCAAGCTTCAGTGCTGTCAAAGGCACAATAACAACAGTGCATTCAGAATTAGAAAAAGAAGCAGTGAATAAATATAAAAGAGATTTGCCTTGACCTGTGCCTAAAATCACAGTGAGACAATTAACTTTTTTTAATATTAACTCAACTGCTCTTCTCTGTTCAGTACATGTGAATTGAGCATCATTTATGTTAAGAAATTGTCTTAAACATATCAGTAAAGTGTCTGAAACATCTTCAGTCTCAATTCTTCTTCTAACATCAACTGCATGTAAAGAATCACAGTCAGAAACAGTAAACTGAGACTGAGAGTGTTCAATACTCTGCATGTCACTGAATAACTGTCTCTGTAAGTCAGAAAGCTTAACTCTCTTCTCATCATGAGTATCAATAAAAGAAACATCAGAAATTGCTCTTTGATGCTTCTTATTAAAGTACTTTAGAGCTTGAGTAGTGTCTGCATTTAAAGAAGACTGCAGTGCTCTCTGACTCACAGAAACATTATCAGAAGTTGAAGTAAAAGAAGAATAAGAAAGCACTATTGTATGAAGCTTAAAAAATTGATGATATTTTAAGCTAAACTGCAAATATTGCTGCTGCTTATCTACTCTGACATTAGCTAAACTGTTAGACAGTTTAGCATAATGTAATTGATCAGTCTGAACAGAATGATGCATTTGAGCAGCAATGATCTCATTAACATTATTATTGTCTTCATGTGTAGAGTCAGAAAGATCTTCAAACATAAAGTATCTGACAAAACTGAGACTTAAGTGTCTGTATAAAGCAACTGAAAACTTCTGACCTAACACTCTTTGAGAATAATGTCTCATCACAGAAGACAGAGCATCTGTACTTAATGTCTTTCTCTGAAAAGAGAAGAGTAAAGTAGAAGGCTGCTGAGTTCTCAGATCATAATTAATCTCTAAAAAGTGCATAAAAGGTAGAACTAATGCAGTATAATATAAAGACAAATAAGAAACAGATTGAGAAAGATACTTAACAGCAGATCTTTCTTTAACAGTAATATGCAGCTGCTTAGAATATTTCAGTTTAATCATAAAGAGATTAACTGTACTATCAAGTAGTAAATTTCTCTGATTTGCTGTCAGAGAATTACAATATTTCAGAGTACTTAACTCTGTTACTCTTGAAGGTAAACCTGCTGTCATATGATATAACAGCATAAGAATCTTCAAGAATGAATAAATCTTCTGATAATACTGCTTAACAGTTCTTTTCTTAAACTGTAACTGAGAGTTACTGTTAAGAAAGAAGAAAGAATCTCTCAATTCAGCATCAGTCATTATTAACTTCTGTACAAAAGAAGTGAAGTGACTCAACTTCTGATTGTAAGAAATATAATAAGAATAAGCAGTATTATCATTGAGATTCTCTGTACTTGCAGCTTCAGAAAGATTTAACAGAGTAAACTCAGATGTAATTCTCTTAAACAGCAAATCATTAAACAAAATACTGTGTGCATCAATAAGCAGTGTCTTAAAAAGCAACTGCATATCATCAACAGACACAGTAATATCTCTGCAGCTAAGACTGTTATTCTGATGCTTAATAATACTATAAGTAGATGCAGACATCTCTTTATTAACTTTAAAAGCATAAGCTCTTAAAGCTAAAACTTCAGCTAAAGCAGTGCTAGCATTATTGTGAAAATACTGCTGCATAAAGCTTGAAAGAAGAAATAAATATGTCTGCTTCTCATTATTATCAGACTGTTGTAAAAACAGCTGATAAGAATAAGAGACAGTGAGAAGCTGAGAACAATATATAAATGCAGAATAAAGCTGTGACATCTGTTTACTGTCTTTCAGTGACTTGCTGTCAATGTTTATGCTTTTGCAAGCAAAGAAAACATTGATAGCACTGTCAAAGTTATTCAGTAAGACTGACTGCTTAAGAAAAGCAGTCAGCAGATTAAGAACAGCAGCTTGTTTCTGATTTAACTGACTGACAACAGACTTCTGCACTGTAGTATTATTATCAGAAAGAGAATTAATCTCTGAATCATCATCAGTTTCTTCTTCAGAAGAAGTCTCATCATTTAACTCTGATAAATCAGAGCTGTCAGAGTTAGATATAGAAACATCAGAGTCATACTCATAAAGATTATTATAAGATTGTCTCTCTTTTCTGCTTTGTTTAGAAACAGACTTGCCTTTATTCTTTATAAACTCATCATCTTCTGAATTGACTTCATTGTTAAAGAAAAGAGTTTGCACTCTTTCTAAACAAGAAGCAATCTCAGAATCAGTCTGATAAAGTATAGAAGTCTCAATAGAGTCTGCAGTTCTCATAATAAAACACAAGAACTGAGACATAATATTGAAATACTTCTTAAAAGAAGTCTGCTTTTGCACTGTTTTAAATCTCTTCAGAGTAGTTCTGTTGAGTTCAAAACAGTTTAACACATTTAAGTGCTGTCTTTGCAGTGTCTGTACTCTCACTGAAGCATGTAATAAAACAGCTTCTAAAGTCTGACAAAGAGAATGCAGAGTATCAGACTTATCACAGCTTAAAACACTGTCAGATAATACTTTAATGTCTCTCTTATGAAGAAACTTTAAGTAATTAGTCTGCATCTGAAAAGCAGACATTTCAGACTTAGAATGATTTAATTGCATCACAGAAGATTTCTCTGCAATTAATGTCTTTCTTTCAGTGTATGTGTGTAAGAACTGATTGACTGCTTCTTGCATAACAGAGTCTGATTGTATAACAGCAGATTCAATATTATTAACATCAGAAATAATAACTTCTTCAGAAGAAGATGCATTATTTGAAGTAACAATAAAAAATCTTCTGTTTAACTCAAGACTTTGTGCAGAAAGATCAGCAACAGAAATGTTCTCATAATGAGTCTCATGATTACTTTGAGCATGTCTTAAAATGTTCTGTCTACTGAGAAAAACCTTTCTGCAGTCACTGACAGTACATTGAAAAGCATGAGAGTAAGTTCTCAACTCTGAGAAAGCAGAAAGAGAGGGTTGTTGTAATAACTGCAAAATTACATTATCATGTGAATTAAGTTCAAGCTGAGAATAATGCTGAACAACAGATTGATGTACAGCTTTATCAACTTTTACAGCAATCAAGTGAGACTTAATATGCTGTGAAAGCTGTGAAGACTGCACGGAAATCTGACACTCAGCACACATCAACAGCTTAAACTCAGCATAATAATGTAATACAATATCAAGAGCAGTGATAGCTGCAGAGACAGTAGAAATTTGAGCAAACATTCTCAATGTAGTAATTCTTTAAAGAATATACTGAAAGGATACAAATATTATGTGATAAACAAATTTCAGCAAATATAAAAGCAGTAAAGCAGTATGATATATGAGAGTACTTAATCTGTGATGTGTGAAGAGTGTGATAAAGGAAGAGTGTGCAGTAATAAGAGTGTGTGATAATATGTGTGTGTGTGAGAGTATGTGTGTGTGTGACAGTGTGAGTGTAGATGTAATATCTAAAGAGTCAAGTTCAAAGTTAGAAAAAATTCTCGCAGTCATAGACTGAAAGGTTGACATGACAACCTTAAATGCTAAGATAAGATAAGATTGAACATCAATATTTCTTTAACATAAACTTGTCTTTTTTGTACAGCAATGAGTTCTACAGTTATAACAATAGTTTCAGTGTATGAATTATGCAGCTTAATGAGCTTTATAAGTCTGTCATATAAAGTTTTATTATAACTGATGAGGTGTCAAAGTTATGCGTGTTGTAAGTGTGTATATGCTGAACTTTTTGCGACCACTGTACAGAAGGTTGAGAAGAACATCAACATTTTCAAAGCAAAAAACTTAACATTTTTATACAGGAATAACTTCTATAGTTATAACAATTCTTTCAGTTTAAGAACTACTCAGTTTAATGAGCTCTACAGTTGTCTCATATAATATTTTATCATAACTGCTGAGGTGTTAAACTTATGTGTGTTGTAAGTGTGTATATACTCAACTTTTTTGCGACCGCTGTGCTGTATAAAGGGAAGAACATCAACATTTTCAAAGCAAAAAACTTAACATTTTTATACAGGAATAACTTCTATAGTTATAACAATTCTTTCAGTTTAAGAACTACTCAGTTTAATGAGCTCTACAGTTGTCTCATATAATATTTTATCATAACTGCTGAGGTGTTAAACTTATGTGTGTTGTAAGTGTGTATATACTCAACTTTTTTGCGACCGCTGTGCTGTATAAAGGGAAGAACATCAACATTTTCAAAGCAAAAAACTTAACATTTTTATACAGGAATAACTTCTATAGTTATAACAATTCTTTCAGTTTAAGAACTACTCAGTTTAATTTCTGAGTTCTTAAGATAAAAAGACAGGCAGAACTGCATATTTAAGAACTCAGACTGCTTTATAACTTTCTTCTTTCAAGCTTCTTTATTCAACCTCTCTGTCAAAAGTTAAGGTTGAGTATTAATATTTACCAGGGGTTGAGTACCATAAGGTTGAAATGACTGAGAAGTACTGAGACTGTGATATAATGTACTCTGTCAGCCTTATGGTACCCAGCTGAGTACCAGGTGAGAATTAAGATTAGTGAACAAATGTTACATGCATGAAGATTTTTTTTCACATTAAAATCATGATTATTTAAAACCTGCATCACTGCATCACCTGAGAGTGATTAAATTCTCAAGAGGTTAAATTATGTAAAAAATTAATAATAATCATCTTTTTTTTGCAAGCTGCTCTGCATCAGTGATGCATGTACACACTTAAGTGATTAAACAGAGGAGAAAAGAAGAAGAAGAAGAAAAAAAAAGAATAAATTAATAAATTTTAAATAAATAAGAAAGTCACAAGTGTGATTAATTAAAGCTATGAAAAAATATTACATGCATGAAGATTTTCTTTTTCACAGGTGCAGTCAATCAGAGCTGTAAAAAAATATTATGTGCATGAAGATTTTCTTTCTCATGAGCATAATCAATCAGAGCTGTGAAAAAGTATTATGTGCATAAGAATTTTCTTTCCCACAGGTGCAATTCATCAGAGTCATGAAAATAATTTAAACTTTACAGAAAGGTTGCAAACTGTGCAGATGATTATGTGTAATTAATATTTTTTTACTTATTTACTTATTTACTTATTTACTTGCTTGCTTGCTTGCTTGCTTGCTTGTCAGTTAGCAGCTAACTGTTATGACTTAATCAGAACAATACTTAAAAATATGTGCTTATGATGAACAGCTGATACTGATCAAAGTGATTAAAGTGAGTGAGAGCTTGAACACTTTAATCATCTTGATCAAGATGATTAAGCTGTTTAAAGTGATTAAAAATTTAATTATTATGATCATCTTAATCACATGAGTCTTCTAGAGTTTATATAATCACAGGTAGATTCATAATTAAAAGCTCATACTCAACTCATGTATTAAATGCAATCTCTTAAGTCTACAATTATTAATTCCCTCACTTGATCTTAACCTTAAGATTGTTGTTGATTATATAGTTCATTGAACCTTGTCTAGTTCATTGAATCATACTTATAATTCACTGAATGATAATATTACCTCAGTCATTATGACATCACTCATTACACTTTGAGCATCAACTTATGAAGTGTCAGTTGTGCAATGAACTGACTCATTGATCTTAAGATGTTCAAATCCTCTGACAGAGAAGAATCAGTCATTGAACATTTCTCTGACAAAGTAATCTGAGTTAAGATCTCATTATCAGATAAGTTTCTTAATGAGAGAAGATTGTTAAATTTGTTTTTCACTCAGCTTGACATGTACCTGCAGTTCAACAAGTCTTTATTTGTGTTAAAATCAGAGAAAGTGTTGTTCACTTTCTCATTCCTGAGGTCAGATGCTTTAAACTGATTTAAATTTATCCTTTGAAATTATCTTGATAATAAGAGTGAAGATCAGAATGATTTAATTAATGAGATCTTTCATGCATTAAAGAAATTCAAGAAACAGATAAGAATAATGTTTAAGACAGTTGATGAAAAGATAATGATGAAGCAAGAACTTTGCATTATTCAGCAGAAAGAAGCAGCTGCTACATATGCAGTAAACTTTCAAAGACTCACCTCACATATGAATTGAGATGATATTGCTTTGACAGTGCAATATTACAAGGGACTGAAGAATGTGATGAAAGATGAAATCTTTAAAATTAAACACCCTGTCATGCTCTCAGAAATGATTGAATGATCAATCATCATCAACAACTGAGCTTATGAATGAAGTTTAAAAAAGAGTCATAAGATTCTTGTACCTTGAAGGGCTGAGAAGAATCATGAGCATCAATATAATAATCAATCTTATTATGAATCTCAACTCATGAAAATTGATGCTGTTACTCAAGTGAATCAATTTCAGTGAGGGAAAGGATCAAGAAAGAACTCAGGAAAGAAAAAAAAACCTCATAAAAATAATTATTATAATTGTGAAAAATCAGGACACTTCATCTGAGACTGTTGAAATTCTGAAAAAATCATTCAATCAAAGAAGACATATGCTGCCATGCAAGAAGTAAAGGGCAAAGATAATCATAATGTTATATTTTAAACAGCATGTTATGATGATGACTGTCACACACATCAGAGTGATAAAGACAGCTCTGAGTGATTTTCATGTCAATTTAAAGAGATAAGAGAATATGTCATCACCTCTCACTTAAATCAAGCTGCAGACTTGAAGAAATGACAAGTTTAATGAAATCAATTCAATCAAGAAGGCAACTACATTAACAGTGATGAAATAATGCTCTCATCTAGTGAGGAGGAAGACTTCATGAAAGTAATAAACTTTAATGACTCAGAAGAACTCATCAAGAAGAATGATGATATTTAAGCATTCATTCATGAAGAACAATGACTGAAAACTTATGAAGAAGTATTTAAAATGCTGAAAGAATCTCCTGAGAATTATGAAAATCATGTAAGTTAATTGCAGGAGTGAATCCTGTGAACAGTCAAAGACACATTCACTTAAAAAGATGAAGTCAAGAATGTGAATTATCAAGACATACTCAGGGAAACATCACTGAAAGATTTAAAGTTCATCATGAAAGGAGGATATGTTACTCTTGATGAAGTACACATCTCAAGAAAACTACACATGAAAGTTTAAGAACTTTGAAGTGAATACTTAAAGCTGAACCTGATATGATACCTGAACAAGAAAGTTGACTCAAAGGACTTCAAGTATGTGAGAGAGAATCTGAGATTCCTCTCATTTAATTTAAAAAACTAGAAGGCCCTTCAGGTCAGAGACTCTCAGAGACACTTGAATTAAAGCCTCTGAAAGAGGTGATTGCTAAAGAAATCATTGTCACAGAAGACATGAGCAACTTCTGTGTTTAAATTAAAGTAAAAGGTCACTCAGTCAGACTGTTAATTAACAATGACTGTACAGGGAATTTCTTGAATTCATGATTCACAAAGATGAACAGGATAGAAATTCAGAAAAAGTGAAATCTTTATTCACTTCAAGAATTTAATGAAATCTTTATGAAACACAACAATGATCATGTGAATGAAGAAATCATTCTGACACTTATACAAATAAGTTGACACTGAGAGAAAATCAATTTCAACATTATGAAGCAGTCAGAAAGTGACATAGTTCTAAGCATATTTTAACTTTGAGCAGTCAATCTCATGATTGATTGAGCTGAGAACAAGATATACTTCATTAAAGATAATATTTTTATGAAGTTATATTCAGTCCTGCATTCACCTGAAGGAGTGAAAGTCTTCACTATAATAATGAAAGAGACACATGAGGAATTAAAAAATCCTGATGCAAAGATACTGTGAACTAGAAGAGTTAATGATGACTGAGATCTTATTATTAAGTTATTTATCCCTAAAGAATACAAAGACTTTGAAGAGTTGTTTACAGCAGTAAAGGAACAAGACGTCTTACTGAAACATTAAGAATAAAATCATGAAATCAAGATCATGAAAGGTTGCAAATCAATGAAGCAACTCATATACTCATTGTCACCTTAAAAGTTAAATGCATTGTGAGAATATTTAAAAGAGAACTTATGAAAAGGATTCATTCAAGAATCTCAGTCTTCAGCTGAATATCTGATATTGTTTGTCTTAAAATCTGATGAATCATTGAGGTTGTGTGTCAACTACAGAGCACTAAACAACATAATGATAAAAAACAGTTACTCACTGCCGCTCATATCAGAACTGCAGGACAGATTTCAGAGAATATAATGATTCATGAAGTTCAACATCTCAGGGGCATTCAATCAGATATGAATAAAAAAAGATGATGAATGAAAAACAGTGTTTCAAACACACTCAAGGCTATATGAGTACTTGATAATGCTGTTCAGATTAATCAACATCCCTGCAACCTTTCAGGCTTTTATCAACAATGTTTTATGACAATATTTAAACCAGTTCATGATCATCTACCTCAATGACATACTGATATACTTGAAAATGAAAGAGTAACATGTTAAACATGTTTGAAAAGTTCTACAAGCATTAAAGGACACTGACTTGTGAGTTAAGTCTGAGAAGAGTCTTTTTCATGTCAAGGAAGTTCAATTCCTCAGATTTATCATCACATTGAAAAATCTATGAATGAACTCAGGAAAAATTAGTTTCATGATTAAATAATCAGTTTCAATGAGCATTAAGGAAGTACAATTCTTTTTAAACTTTGCAAACTTCTATAGAAAATTTATTGAGAAATATTTTAAAATCACAGCACCTTTAACAGAGTTGATGAAGAAAGACTGAAAGTTTATTTAATTTACTGAAGCACAGAAATCCTTTAAAGAGCTGAAGAAGCACTTCACATCATAATCAATTCTCATGAGTTTCAACCCTGAGAAACTTATTACACTTGAGATGAACACATCAGATGAAGCTATAAGAGTGTGCATTAATCAATCAGATGATAAGAGATGTCTGTGATCAGTAATTTACTACTCATGAAAACTGTTAGATGTTGAACAGAGTTATGAGATACATGACAAGAAGCTGTTAACTATTGTTGATGCATTCAAGCAATGACATGTATATCTCAAAGGATCAAAGCATGAGGTTCAAATGTATTCAGATCATAAGAATTTATTATACTTCATGACAATGAAGATCCTGAACTGAAGACAAGTTCATTAATCAGAAGAATTATCACAGTATAATTTCAAGATTCATTATCAAAAAGAATCAGAGAACATTAAAGTGAATACTTTTAACAAATGAGCTGACTACCTGCAGGAAAAGTCAATCATGAATTAAATCATCCTTCAAAAGAATGAGCAAGAGAGCATAACATACAATAAAGAAGTCAACTTTATGATAAAAGTTGAGGATAACATTCTCAAAAGTTGAGTTCAAAAAGTGTTGAAGAATGACAAGTTAACACAACAAGTTCTTTAAAATATCAATGATCATAAAAGCTTTGAAAAGTGAGAAGACCTTTTACTTTTTCAAGGCTTAATCTATGTGTCAGTCAGCCTATGAGAGACGCTGATAGAAGAGTGTCATTTCAACAAAATAAATGAACATCAAGAAGTTGAAAAGACAGTGAAATGACTCACATGAACATACTACTTCTCATGATTGAGGAAGAAAGTTGAAGAAATTATTTAAAAATGTGATACCTGCTGAAAGAATAAAGCAGAACATCATAAGTCATATGAATTATTAAAGTCATCATCAACATCATCATAATCATGATTGAGCATCACACTAAATTTTGTGATAAAACTGCCAAAATCAAAAGAACCCTTGATGAAAGTATTGTATGATATAATACTGATTATAATGAACTGACTCATGAAGTATGAATACTTCTTGTCATATAAGAAGTCATTATCAGCAGAAGAATTAACATACACATTCTTAAAAATTATAATCATCAATCATGAGCTATCAGAAGAAATAATCTCAGACAGAGATAAACTCTTCACCTTCAAGTTCTGAAAGTCATTAATGAATCAATTGAAAATTCATCACAAGCTGTTCACTGCATATCATCCTTAAATGAATGAACAGACTGAACACCTAAATCAGACATTAAAACAGTACTTACACTGTTATGTTAATTATCAACAAACCAATTGAGTAGAACTCTTATCAGTAGCTCAGTTAACTTATAATACAGCAGCAACAGAATCAACAGGAGTGTCATCATTTTATATTAATTATAAGTTCAACTCATCAATGAATGAAGTGAGAAGGCTGATAATAATAACATAAAGAGCAAAAGTACAAGTGAATCACCTAAAGAACCTTCATCAGGAACTTTAATAAAACATAAAATTTACCTCAAAAAAGTCAATGATATATCATAATAAAAAAAGAGATAAAAGATCTACTTTTAAAAAAAAGGATAAAGTATACCTCCTACATCACAACATCAAGATGAAGTGATTAAACAACAAGTTGAATCACAAGAAGCTGAGATCATTTCACATTTTAAAGAAGAAAGAAAGTGTCAACTATGAATTTAAACTTTCATCAGTCATGTGAATACACTCAGTATTTCATGTATCTTTACTTGAATCAGCAGACTCAGAAACATCATTACAAGATAATTCACCTGAGATCAACTCTGAGAGTCAAGATGTTGAGTTTAAAGTAGAGGAGATCCTAAATCAACAAGAGATAAATGATGAGCCTCATTATCTGATCAAATGAAAAGGTTATGACACGGCAGAGAACACATGAGAATCAGAGGAGAATCTTATTCATTATTCAATGAAGTTATGTCAATTTCATCAGAGGAACCTACTGTCAGTCAGTCATCAAGAATGATGAAGAATTCAAAGAAGTTAAAAAGAGAATTAATAATCTGACCTTAAGTTAATTCCTCCTGCTTCAGTTCTTTGATGTTTTAAAGCTCAGTATGAATCAGATTTATCTGTTACTTCTTGAGGAGAGTAATTTGTTTATGAAGCCTCTCTTTCTTCATTTTCAACTCTCACTTTTTAGCAGAAATGTCTGCTTTTTTCTTTCATAAATGAAGGAGTTCCTTTCTGACATGATTCAACTCAGCTGAAGAAATCACAAGATCACAAGCAATACCTGACTGAACACAAGAACTGCAACAGTCAGATTTTAAAAACATAAAACACTCACAGTCATCAGAGACACAGTGATGACAAGATCACATGACAAGATTTCTGAAATTAATGATATGATCAGTCAAGTGAAAGTGATGAATTAAAGATTAAGCAATCTTTCTGTCATCAGAGTAAAGCATGAGGAGCTTTGATTTCTGAGGATGAAAACCTTGTGAGGGGAGTTAATGTTATGACTTAATCAAGACAGTATTTGAAAGTATGCACTTGTGATGAACAGCTGATATTGATTGAAGTGATTAAGGTGAGTGAAAGCTCAAACACCTCAATCACCTTGATCAGGGTGATCAAGCTGTTCAGAGTGATTGAGGATTTAATCATTATGATCACCTCAATCACATGAATCTTCTAAAGTCTATATACTCACAGGTAGATTCATAATTAGAAGCTCATGCTCAACTCATGTATCAAATGTAATCTCTTAAATCTATGACTACTAATTCCCTCACTTGGTTTTAACCTTAAGATCATTGTTGATCATATAGTTCATTGAACCTTGTCTAGTTCATTGAATCATACTTATAATTCATTGAATAATAATATTACCTCAGTCACTATGACATCACCTGTTACACTAACATGCGCTTAAAGATAAGCATTGTGATGATGATGATGATGATGATGATGATGATTTAATGATGATTTTTTTTTTAATTTTCATCAAGTTTTTTACACATGAACTTGTTTAACCTTAACTTGCCTGCTCATTTAATGTTAAAACTTCTTATCAGAGCTGCTGTAACTTTTGTTACTTTAAAAGTTTATCTCATTATTGTTTTGTCTGCATGATTTTATTATTAATGTTGTATATTATTTCACCTGAGGATCCTCTGCTTATAAAGTTTACTTCACTGATGACAGAGGAAATAAATGATGTTTTATTATTATTTTATTTATTCTTTATCATCATGTCTTATTCTGCTTTAAAAGTTTAATATAATTGATTTTGAATCTGTATCTTATTTTAAGTCGTTACTCTTTGAAAGGCAAAATTATTAAAACTGTTAAATTATAATATCCCTTACTAGAAAAGAAAGTATAGTCAAGGTATATGACAGTATAAGATATAAATATATAAGAGTTATATAGTTCTAACTACATAGAACTAATAACTAAGGAGTGAAAAGAAAGTGATACAGAGTTTTATTATGTGTGCTGTCAAGTCACTTAGAAAGCGCTAAGCCTGATATGTTACTATATCATGACAACAGCTTAAACTTACCTCAAATAGCCTCACGTGATTGAGGATTCATGACAAGCTGTTACATTAAACATGTATATTAACAGCTTTAAAGCCTCAAGGTTCTGCTTTCTTTCTTATGTTTATTTATTCAATATTGAACTGATATTTAGTTGCAATGATATATTTATTTGGCCTCTAAATACTCATTCTACTCAATAGTTAGCACTCATCTAAGCCTCATGCTGTTGGTTGATAACATCTACTATTGTGGAAAACTGATGAGAAGCTTCTGTAGTATTACTCTTGCCGCAGCATATTAACAATCTCTAATGATAAAGCACGAAGACGCTTGCGAAGATCCGCCTCGAGTTGATTCAACATTACGGCAGAGAAAGGTGAAGTGCTTTCTCCGTCAGAAAGTGTATCTTGACCGTCAGCGGCATTGTTTGGTGTGCCCACCGTCCCATTGCGCATTCCTTGGCCTTTGAGTCGCTGCGACAGCAGGTTGACCAACCGCTGCACGCGATGGAGTTCACTGAGGACCAGCTGGGCGGCCATACGGCCTTGATCCTCGCCATCAATGCAATAGCTGCCCACGACTGTTGGAACGTGTAACACCTGCTCAGAATGGCATAAAGAATGTCGCCGGTGGTCAGGGTGAGACTTGCTCGGACTCTGGCTATCATCCATCACTGGCGTCTCACGTGCAGCTGCTGCATACCAGCCCAAGACTTTGAAGATGATGAGTGACATGATGGCGAGCAAATACCCGTCTTGCGAGCACGGACATTGCAGCATATTGCTGATCGCTTCAATGGTCTGCTCATTCTCCACAACAACAGATTGAATTGTGGGGAGCTGGCATGTGGCATTCTCATAGCCCTGCCTCCTCGAACGAGTGCAGGCTGTCGCAGCGTTTGGGAAGAGCTGCTTTAGGAGGCTGAGTGCATGTATTAGGCAGCAACACGGCGACTCCGGGCTGAAGCCCGGGAAACTCTGCGCATCGCTGGTGGTGGAAGCTCGACTGTTCGGAGGGGAGAGTGGCTTGGATAGGGTTGGAAGTTCGGAGACTGCTTCGTCGATGACCGAAAACGCATCCTCAGGTATGAGAAAACTTGCGGCACAGTTAGAATCCAGCAAGCCGTTGTTGACGCCTCTGGAATCGATGTGGGGCTGAGCCAGGTTTTCGGGATCGAACGTTTCTGGCACAGAAAAGGAAATCGGCAAGGCAACAAAGTCGTCAAAATCAATGCTTGAGGTTGAGAGCGTCGATGACCAAGCAGGATCCGCAGGTGAGAGAAGATCCAGCAAGATGTCTGAATAGCCAGACGTATGTTGCCTGGGAGAAGGCTGGATGACGTTGGGTGATGTCAAAACACCCGTCTCAGAGGAGGTGGACGAGCTTGACCCAGGCGTTGCCAGGGTCACGTTTGTTGTATCGCTTGGTCGAGTGTCGTGCTTACGGCCAGCGCGTTTGGTCACAAAGTACTCGCACGCCTGGCCACGTTTTCCGCAACGGGCGCATGTCGGTTTCTCCTTATTACACTTGACCTTGGAAGCCGCACAGGCATGGCAGCTGTCTCGCAGCTTGGGAGCCGCCGGCACCGTCGACCGGCGTGCTGGTGCTGGGCGTGTGAGTACTTCGGGAGAATGTACCGCTGCCATGGTCGATTGATGGGATGCAAAGACTGCGGACAAACTGCGGAGAGACTACGGATTGACTACGATGGACCGCCGGATATCTGTAAAGAAAGTGGTCCGTCAACGAGTATCAGCACAAAATATGGAGAAGGATCACGTGGGTCCGGTCTGACCGATAAGTTCAGTTGCAGTCAACAGACGCTAGCGTGGCTGCAACCCGCACCTGTGAGAGTTGCAGGCCTGCTAGCTTATGTGGAGAACGATCCTGCGAGAAGCGCTTACGCGGCTCGGGGGTGTCACTGATACATGTATGTAGGGGTCTTCAGGGTCCTTCCCCTACTAGAGTAAACATTTCCCGCTGAATTAGCGGGCATGCCTCTCCAAAGAACTTACCGTGATACAGTACAAGTTATTAGGATCGGGTTCTTCTCAACGCTAGGATCGGGTTCTTCTCAACGCCTGTGGGTGCGGCCCGCTGACAAACGGATCTCCCGGAAGGCCGGCCTCGAGGCGAGCCTGACGGACGAAGCCACTTCCCGGAGAGCCGGCGAATACGAGAGCGTGCGAGTAAGCGCGCGCTGATCAGTGACAAGGAAGACACATGTGCCCCAGGCAAAACCAATGCACAGCCTTGCACAGCCTTGCACAGCCTTGCGAATCCTTCATATTTCTCACTGCACCCTCGGTGGTTTAGTTTACCGTCTCCGAGCGGCCGACAGCCAAGCCGGGCTAAGGCCCCTGGACAGAAATGAGGCGGCACCCTACCAAAACTAGTCGACTCTACCCGCTGGCTTTCTTGAGCTAACACCGCACCTAGTGTGTATGTAAACTAGGTATGCTCAACGTATGTCGAAGCTATCTGTTATTCGTATCGACTAACTGTGACGAGAAAATGATGCGGTTGAGCTGAAGATTGTATGGAAGATGGCAACGGCCCTGTTGGTGGCATGTCGGTGCCGCTGTGGGGCCGCATTGTCCAGGGGTGTTCCTAAGGTTCGGCTGCAACAAGGGCATGCGGAGGACACCGCTTCACCGCCGAGATCGCCCACACCGCTAGCGCGCCTTGGAGACGTTGAGTACAATGCAAGCGTGTCCGCGATCTCGAGAGCAGCAGCTCAGAAAGCATTGATCGATCGTGCAGAGCAAACAAAACTCCAAGGCACGTCAGAGAATTGATTCGAGCCATGACTCCTGTCTTCAGCCTCCAAGCACGCCGGTTGGTTGTCGTGGTGGCCTTGGCCGCCTCCTTGACCGTCTTTCCACCTCTTGGCTCACGTTGGATGACCTTGCGTGCCTTAGCTTTACGTACATATACGTAGCCTAGGAAGGCACGTAGGGTGTGAGCGGGATTATAGATCAGCAAAGCATGATCCTTCTTTCATTCTTATCGGCGGCCGACAAGTTGGCTGTGAGCGGGACTATGGATCACAAAGCAGGATCCTGTTGGGCGCCCAGTTGGGTTTGACTCGAGTTGAATGTTATCTGTTGCACTAAGAAGTTTCCTCGCACTGGCCGCGATTGCCTTTTGCCTGGGTAGCTCAGTTGTGCAAGGTGACGTTCAACTGGCTGTGTGTGGTTCCATCGGCTCCTCCTTTGTTTTCTGATCCTTCTTTCATTCTTATCGACACTTTGTCAGCCGCAGCAAGCAGCTTGCACAGTTAGTCAGCCATGCTATTCCTGAAACAGCAAAACCATCTCATGTGGTTTTAGAAGTAGACGACACCTGAAAGGTGCGATGTTGCTTGCGTAGAGACGTATAAAACCAGTGGCTTGCATGCTCTCCTCCCTAGGTTGACGGACTCGCAGGGTGAGGCACAAAGTCATCAATATCCGTCTACCGCCACCAAGGAGAAGGGACGACCGGGACGAGCTTGGGGTGTGTATTGCTCTCTAGCTGTGCTCGAGCTTCGCTTTGGCTTCGCTCGCGGTTGAGGTGTCACTGCTGCCATGACTAGCTTGGCCCAGCTCGAGGCTTATACCAGCGAACTCGCCGCCGCTGTCAAAAGCCTCGCAAACTATTGCCGGAATGTTGAGGCCCCAGTTGACTTCCCGGCCGGGAAAACACCGCAGCCGCTTGTTCCGCCCGAAGCTCCCAGCGAGGCCCATCGGGCACGACGGTCTATTATGGCCAACGTAGCCAAGCTTCAGACATTGCTTGGTGAGCCGGCAGACTTCCTCCAGCAGCTTGCCGGGCAGGTGCGCTTCTCTTTCCCGAGTACGCTCCTTGATAACGATGCCGAGCTGACTCGGATCATTGCAGAACCAGCTCCTCGCGTGTCTGCAATGGCTGGGCGAGTTCCAGGTGCTGGCTTGTATACCCCTCAGTGGCAGCGTTCCTTTCAAGGATGTTGCCGAGCTTGCAGGCGTTCCAGAGACGCAGCTCTGTCGTGTGGTGCGTATGACGGCCACCGCCGGCTTTCTCCACGAATCGCAGCCGGGTCACGTTGCGCACAGCGCGCTGTCAGCGCCGTTTGTCACAAAGCCTTCCTTACTTGACGCAGCTATGTTCCTCTCTGAAACTGCGGCCCCTACAGCATTGAAACTGGCGGTAGCTACTCAGCGCTTTGGACCCTCACAGCGGCCTAGTGAGAGCGCTTACAATGTAGCCTTCAATACGTCGGCCACTTTCGCCAGCGCGTGTGAGCAACGGCCAAAGCTACAGCGTCAATGGCCTGCCTATCTTCGTTATGGAATGGGCGACGCGGACGTTAGCATTACGGATATTCTCACACGCCTTGACTGGCTCAGTCTTGGTAATGCGTCCGTAGTCGAGGTGAGTCTACTTACTTTGGATGCCGTGTCTATTCGTATGTGAAGTCCCTGACTGATGTTTTGTTCTCGCACTTATAGGTAGGTGCGCGATCAACTGCAATAGCGATGGCCCTTGCGAGACTTTATCCGGCACTCCACATCATCGTCCAGATGAGCGAACCTGGATCGAGCGGCCATGTACCACGACAATCGATAACTAGTAAGTGGCCTCTTGCTACCCCTACTTCCTTGAGCAGGGCTTCGACACCGGGCTCAAAGCCAGGCGAAAAGCGACAACAGCTCAGCTCTCGCATTACAGTTCAACAACGAGCCCCTGGCACGCTGCAAAGCGTTTATGATGCAGCTGTCTACATTCTCCGTCTGCCTTCACCCTCACCCGGAATGCCTTCCCACTCACTACCTGCACGAATTATCGCCGACCTGAGGGCGCATATTGACGTGCTTCGCGCGAGTAAGTGTTCTACACTTGTCCTCACTGCGCGCCTGCTTCCAGAACCTGGCACGGTGGACCCAAATGTTGAGGTCACAGCGCGCCTGCGTGACCTCTATCTGCTTCAACTGGCCAATGAGCGGGAAATTGAGATGTTGGAGTTGATGGATATGCTAAACAGCGTGAGAGATAGCATGGGACGGCTGATGTTAGTAAACAAGCTTCACTCGCGCAATAATGCTACAGTTGCCTTCGAGGTTCGATATCAGGCATATGCTGATCGCGATGAACTTCCACCGGCTTCAGCAAATGTCTAACATGCGCAAGTGATGTGTGTACGTTCAACTTCCATCTCCACCTTTGCAGAGACGCGACAGCGCGGGCGAAGGCAGAAGCCGCGACTGCTGTGGCAGAGCAAGTGAGCCGTGACAATTTCAGAGATTTGGCATGAAGCGTGACTTCATCCGCTGGCAGGGGGTAAAGCGCAAGAAGGCACCGCAAAAGAATTCATCAACAGGCTATGAAAGTGTGCGCTCACTGCCTCAGTCATGAACTCATAATCAGTGGCGTGGTAGACGTCAGGATCATTAAAAGCAGAGTTGTATCACCACGTGCTTGACACAAGAGGTGCAAGCTTGAATTATAGCAGAAGTATTTATTCAATCCCGTCATATCTACTATATGATCAGAAGAGAGAAAACACTTGTTTACCTTCAATCAGAGACTAGAAGATTAAGCTTTTCAACAAATGATAATCTTATTCACAGCTTGTGTACTAATAGCTTATCAACCTGTCCTAGTGGTAGTTGCCACTGTCGTGTCTTCCGTGATCAAGGCATAGAACTGGTCAATCTTATTCTGTCACCCGTTTGAGATGCTTCATGACAGCCGTTTGCACTTCAAACTTTATGATCTTGTGAGTAGCATTGACAGGAAATTCGTGGAGCCCTATCTGCTTTAATGATGACAAGCCTCCAAGTGCATAGTCTTGGCCGAACATGCGCCAGACGTGGTTCTTGATTTCGTATTCGTTTTTGTCGTTGAAATTGCTGAGCACCGCGAAAGGCTCGTGGCCGAGTGCTGAATGCGGAACCGCCACTACTGATGTCTTGCAGAGGGTGTGTTGTCAGCAGTGCGGGCTATGGTCGCTGCACAGAACAGAAGACGTTCGTAACGCTTATAAGGGGCATGGTATGCTTACTTGTGCGCCAGTGTATTTTTCTAGACAGCTCTCCAGCGCTGCGGGCATGATGACGACACCGGCGCGCTTAATCACATCCTTGCTCCGACCGAGGATGAATACTAAACCCTCGTCGTTTATGATCGCAACATCGCCGGTTTTGAACCAGCGACCTTTCTCGTCTTCGTAAAAGGAGGACTCCCCCGCACCGCTGAGGTAATGTCGAATAATACTCTCGCAGCAGACATGCAGCTCCCCTGGCTCTCCTCTCTTCGTTTTACTTCTTCTGTCTGCATCCCAGATTCGTAGTCTCGTTCCAGCAGCGACGGCTCCAATCGGACAAATTTGGCCAAAGTACGGGATGCGGGGAATTGGGGTGTCGAAGAACGGCCAGGTGAAGAAACCTCCGCCCTCCGTCATCCCATGATTGATGCATACTCTCGCACGCGGGAACAGAGCGGCGCATTTCATCAAGACTTCTTTGGTGATCGCATCTCCGCCTACCTGGATCGTTCGCACCGAGTCCAATTTACTGGGGCGAGCCGCAAGATCATGGGCCAAGGCATGCACCATGGCAGGCGAAAGGACTATAAAAGTAACCCCGTGCTGAATAATCGCATCCACTGTATCTTCGATCGCGAAACTCGTGCTCGCCATTACGACTGCGCCGCCCCCTCTCCACGCCTGTAGCGTGTGTTGAGGCGCGATGGCGCGCGAGTTATGCGCTTGCTGGAGGACGAGGGCGCAGTTTTCTGGGTTTATGAGCCAGGACTGGGAGTGTAAGATGTGGACCATGGAGCCAACGCGCTGAGGGCAGCCTTTTGGTCGACCGGCAGAAGTTCCGGACGTGAAGAGAACCGAATGGATGCGGTCCGGGTCGTCGTTTCTCGCGTCCTCCAGTAGATTGTGCTCGTCGATGGGAGAATTCGAGGCGTCCGCCGCCAAGTCGAGCAGAGACTTCCAACCATTGGAAGCATCACCTCCCAGCGAGATACGCAGCGGCTGTTCGAGGCCCAGATCTTCAACCGCATCGTCCACAGCTCTCGCACTAGCCGCGTTCGGGACCACAACAAGCCCTGGCTTCACTATCGCCATGAAGTTCCGCAGCTCGCTGTTACCGGCAACATCCAACACTGAAGGATCCAGAGCAGCGAACGTCAGCCTCATAATTGTACAAGTCCAGAACAATACGCCATACTCGCCGCCGTTCGGGATCAACGTGACTATGGTCGAGCCCGGCCGTGCACCATTCGCGATCATGCCAGCTGCCAGAACCAGAGCTACGCGATGTACTTGGGTATAAGTCAGCGTCAAGCAGTCCCTGCGGTGGCCGCCGACCTGTTGCTGAAACTCATCGTCGACTGGCACCAAGTCTGACAGGTGATCCGCAGGCTGATGCATGCAAAGGACGGCCGCTTTGTGTGGACTCTTGCGCAGGCCTTGCTCAATGTGCGAAAAGACGGAAGTCCGGTTGTTGTTGTCGGCCAGTGGACCACCGGCTATTTCGGATAGTTGCTCGTCGTTCGTCATGTCATGTCCTTACTGCTTGATTTGTGAAAATCAAAGGACAAAGACAAAAGAAAAGTTTCTTGTACGGGGAGGGAAGATCTTTGCGAGAATGATCAGTTATGGCTCTTGACCAGGTACCCAAATTGTGAACGAAGTCTCGGCGGTCCCAGTCCAGGTGGACTCATCGATGTACTCCACGTGGACGGAATTTGCTCTGATCGCTTTAAGAACGTCGTATTGTTCTATTAACTCTCCATAGTATATACACCTGACAGCAATTGCATACCGATCTCCATCGACAGCAGAGAGTGCGCCCTGCAGCTCATCTCACATGTTGACCAGAATAAGCCAAACCCAATGGTCATTACAGAAGCACGGGCGATCCAGCATCAACTTGCTGCTCATTGGTTCCCTAACAGGCCTGTTGGCAGCAGTCCAATAGATCGGAACTCGGAACGCAACCTAAGTGCTCGGATCCCGACGTGGCGCTAGCGGTGGCATCGGGGCTCGGATCAATTCCAATTCCGCTCCGAGAGGAAAACCGGATCGGAGCTGCGCAGGATCGGAGTGGGCTTCGGAGTGTAATGCTTGGCTGGAGTTCCACATCGGACTGCTCCATTGTTGTGGGAAAAGGGGGAGCTGAGGTGAACAGGTCGTGGGCCGTGACGTTTCTGGCGCATCTGGGGCAGATGCATGGGCTCGCGCATGCAGCACAGCAATCTCAAGATCAAGCCATAGATGGGGCTTCCTTTCCTCGTCGTCGACTCCTATAGCTTCTCGCGCGCTGTCAACGGCCGTTTTTTGCTGCCTGGTCAATACAGTCTTCGTCGAGTATCGTTGTGAGCAGAACACAACCAAGGGCATCCATGAAGTCAGAAACGGAGCGCATAAAGAAGTGAGCTGGCCCAAGAATGGTCGCTTGCCGGACGCGATCGAGATTTGTCGCGGAGCTTACCGCGTACAAATTGCTCAACTACTACAGTAACGAGGGCGAGCATTGTTCGGCCGGGGAAGGAGTGTTCAATGGACTGGAAAGCGAGCAAGGTGTAATACTGATACCACATGTCCTCCATTTTGAATATGTATGAATGTCTGTGCGAAGAAGATGCACATCCCTCAGGTCCAGCTTCATCGAGTATCAAGAGATTCAAGCAATTGGCAGAATATTAGTAGAAGACGCGCGTCTTGAACACCAAAATATGTTGTCAAGTCAAGAGACTGCTTGCGCCCCTTTACACAATCTGTATGCTGTATCTAACCATAACTGAAACAATCCATCTATGCCGTAGGTCACTCTGAAAATTTGTGTTCCCGTCACGCGGACGACATCAACGAAGACACGGGCATGCCTTTTCGCATTAGAACGCGAGTACCCGGCAAGTACCCAACATGCCAAGTACAGCTCCTATCAAAGGAAACAGCGACCGCATAAAATGCAACCGATTCCACGTTGTCACCAGCTTCTGCACCTCACCCAGATTCATAGCCAGTCGTCCGGCTTTGCTCTGCGTCTGCGCACGAAACAAGGTATTGTTCGTTCTGAGCATGACGATCCAGGTGAACGGCAGCATGCTCAATGTCGTCGCGCCAGCCACTGCAAACACGCGCCATGGGCTGCTAGCGGCGTGCTTGCTGAATGCCGCATAGCCGTACAGCAAGCATGTTGCAATGGCAAGTCCTGGTAAGACGCGATGACCGTAGTGGTAGGTGCGGACCCACTGGTTGACTAGCTGAGAGGAATGAGTTGTGGTGTCGATGATGACCGGAACGGCAAGCATAGAAATATTCATCATAGCGCCTGGACGGGCTTGTCAGTTCAGTGCAGCGTGGGCGGGTGAGGTAGTGGCTGCACACCTGATAAAAAGGAACCTGTGATCACGGCCGTGGCTTCAGTGCCTATCTTGGAAGGGATTTGGAGGACCATGTTGATGATGAGGATGTTGAGCTCTACTCTGAGGGTTGAAAGGGTGTAAGAGTGCGTTCTCTGTTAAGTGAATAACCACGGTTTGTGGCTTGAGGGACTCCGCTATGTAAGTCGTTGCAGTACAACAATTTTAATGTCCTTTAATTTCGGGCAAGCATTGAATAATGACGGCCAGCGGTGGAGCTGTGCACCTGCAAGCCTGTGTCGCTCTCCGCTGCTTGTTCTCTTCCCGACGCCTGACGTTCGGCTAGAACTCCATTATCTACGCGTCACAAAAACGTGTCAGCACATGGGTGAGAGTTCAATTTCGTAGAAGATGAGCCTATCATGACTGTAAATGCCTCTGGATTCATTCGCCCTAAATATTTGATTAATTTTTTTATGATTATGTGTTGAATTTTTTCGGTAAAGACAGACTTATTGCTAAAACAAAAGAGAATTCACCTAATTATAAGGCCATGGCTGAGGAGCCTGAACCCCGAAATCCACCCCAAAATCACTCTGAAATGCAACCGCCGAGGCCGACAGCGTACATATCCAACATTATGAAGCCCTTAATATAGAAGTTCAACATCACTTGTTGCGAGTAAAGAATTGGGCCCGTTTAGCGGAGTGGTAAAGCTATTCCACCGCTTCCCCTAACAGATTAACCTTTTAATAATAAGGCGCACAATTCAGTATCCCCTAGAGGGTAGCTATAACCTATCATATAATAGGTGCACGGGACCAAGGTCCTTGATCTTGGTCAATGCTGACCTTTTTAGCATTGTTGGTTTTGAAGATCGGTCCCGTTCCCTGCATTCTAGTGATTATAATCTATAAAGCCAACGACGGAGCGCAACCCAGCAACTCTTAATATGTAGCTAGCCTATGATTATTAGATTAGATGTAGAGCTACGGTAGACGCCAGGTAGTCTAGCAGAGTATCACTTGTAAAACATACAAGGGGATTTTAAGGTCCGGGATAACCAAAGTCAAACGTGGCTACATTTAATCTTGAGAAGGCTGTGATCACCCGAAAAGTCCACAGAGTATGCTTGAGGAGGCTCACGGCTTGCCGGAAAGCATGGACTGTACGACTTCTAGGAGTTACAACCAAATCGTTATCAACACATTCAAGTGCGCAACCTACTGGGGAGTGGGACGAAATTTCATTGGGGCAAACACTTTTCATAATTTCATTATCTACTGATTTTGATCCCCAGATGCTGCCTTGCTTCGCTATTACTAGTTAGGCCTGACCCATCACCTTCAGATCCCCCGCCAGGCATTTAAGGTCTCCAGGGTACATTCAGTTCTCCCTGGTGCGGCTTGACGGGCTGCCGACCTTGAACATAGTCGAAATAGCCTAGCGAAGAGAGGATGGTGGCGTCTTCTGGTCCTCGGGGGGCTTTGCCTGCCATGTTGATGAAGTTGTGAGGAAAGCCTGGATCGAAGTCGTAGCCTTTCTCAATCTCCTCGACATCCTGCGGACTGAGCTGCAAGCTCAGAGCTTCGATATTGGCCTTGAGATGAGTGACTTTGCGGCCGCCGAGAATCGGAAACACGTAGGGCGCCTTTGATCGAGGAAGTTAGGATGCCGGGCGCATGCACGTGCGGAAGACGGGGTGTTCCACTTACCTTCTGCATCGCGTACGCAATGGCAACAGAAGTAATAGGGACATTAAGACGCTTTGCCACACTATCTAGTGCTTCAGACACTCGAGCCTCACGGCCAGTCGTGATGAAGGGAGTTCGACGCCCTTCTTCCTTCGGTGCGGATTCAGGCGACCGGAAATATCCTGCGTCTAGTCAACAAAAAGGGTTCCAGATGACTGTCAGTAAAACGTTCACATACCGTTGCCCAGAACACCCCAAGCGTGGATCGCCATGCCTTCATCCTGGCACATGGGGATAATATCGCGCTCCAAGTCACGCACATGCGCAGAAAGACGACCTTGATAGACGGAGAATGGACGCAGGCCGTGCTCTCGAGCATAGCAGTTGGCCTTCACAACCACCCAAGCAGGCGTGTCACTGATCCCCAGATACAGGACTTTGCGCTGCTGGAACAGCGTGTTGAGGGATTGCATCAACTCCGGGATGTCGGTCGCGTAGTCCCAGGAGTGAACGTAGAACTGTCGTGGGGTCAGCCTACAGGACAATGGTTGCAGCGTGAAAGTTTCACTCGTACCAGATCGATATAGTCTGTCTTGAGTCTCTTCAGGCTGGTCTCCACCGCTAAGTGCATGCTCTTCGTACCGGTCCCACCAAAGTTGCTTTGTTGCACTGGTCGACCAGCCATATAGCCGAGGGTGTACTTGGTCGCAATGACCATCTCGTCGCGGTGCCCCGTCTTCTGCACCCATTCGCCGATCCACTCCTCACTTTGACCGCCTTGATACACGTTGGCTGTATCAATGAAGTTGCCACCGAGATCGTAAAACGTGTCCAGGAGCTCAAACGCGTTCTCCTTGGTGCACTCGCCAAACATCGCCTTCCAGTTGTTGCCCAAGCCTGCAATATGGTCAACCTTACACTATTGATTGAAATTCAAGCTGTAGTGACGTACTCATGCCGCCCAGGCATAGCGGGCTGACACGAACGGACGCTGTTGGGCCCAGGAGGCGGTGTCTGCTAAGCAGACTCTTGGGTGGCGGTGGTGGGTGAGCCATTGTATTGCGCTGTGTGGTTGGTGCTTGTGTGTGACTGCTTTGCGCGCGTCGTGAATTCAAGGATTTCAACGAGCTGTCGAACGCTGGACGAGATCCTAGCTGAACAGCAGCAGAGACTACGAGGTAAGAAGAGGCGTGCAGGAGAAGTGCATCAGAACATTACAAGTTGTTGCTATAATGAATTCCAGATCCAAGCGGCGGTGAGCAGCAGGGGCTACCGGCGCCGAAACCTTAACCCCCTTAACCCCCTTAACCCCGCAGACATCTCCACGGCCAAGCTCCTTTGCTCGGATGTACGAATCGAGAAGATCCGATGAATCAAGGGAGCGGGATTACAGTGCATAACAGGCATGGGAAAGCGATCCATCGACTTTTGGTGTGATCATGTTGATCAGCCGTCCGGATTCCGAGCCTGGCCACACAGCTCGGGACTCATCTGTAGATGCGGAGGAATGCTAGCATGCATTGAAACTCACGGCAGACACTGCCTTCAGTAGGTCACCATCCTTTCTTCATTAAAGTTCCTGATGTTTTTTGGCTCGACAAAGGTCATGCAAATGAGAACCTGTCTTCTCCATCCTCACAGCCCTTGATCGAGGTGTGCCTCCAAATCGGGAGTGTTGATACCAGGAAAATGGCCTCCTACACCATCATTGGTGCCACCGGTAACTGTGGCAGCTCTCTCGTCCAAGTGCTTCTCCAGTCTCCGAATGCCGAGGTTCACGCCTACTGCCGTAACGAGGCAAAACTCTTACGCATGATGCCTGAAGTGGTGAAAAATAGCCGCGTGCAAATCTTTGAAGGGCAAGTTGACGATGTGGACTTGCTCGCCAGATGCATTCGTGGCTGTCGAGCCGTCTTTCTTACTGCCACCACGAACAACAACATCCCCGGCTGCCGTGTTGCCCAGGATACGGCCCACGGCGTCATCGGTGCGCTGGAGAAGCTCAAGGCGGAACCGGGTCCGGGTTTGATCACGCCAAAGCTCGTCCTGTTGTCTTCCGCGACCATCGATGAACACCTTAATCGCAAGATGCCGGTGTGGTTCTTGCCGATCATGAAAAGGGCCGCCTCTTACGTCTACGATGACCTGATCGAGGCTGAGCGTTTCTTGCGCGCTGAGCAGGACTGGGTGTCTACCATCTTCATCAAACCCGGCGGCTTGGCGGTTGACAAGCAGAGGGGTCACAAACTCAGCCTGGATGAGGAGGAGTCCTTCATCGCATACCTTGACTTGGCTGCCGCCATGGTCGAAGCGGCTGACGACGGAGACGGTCGCTACGACATGAAAAACGTCAGCGTGGTCAACACCGGAGGAAGTGCGGCCTTTCCGCTGGGAACGCCAGCGTGTATTTTATATGGTCTTCTGAGGCATTTCTTCCCGTGGTTACATCCCTACCTCCCATCCTCAGGACCTTAGGTCGTATCAAGAGTTAACTCGTTGACTGGTCAATTCTGAGAACGGATACATTTTGGGTTGTATTTTGGCTTGTGAGGAGATACTATTGACAGTGGATTGACACGATGGGCTACAACTGTGAAAAGCTCCTGCTCATGAGGCGTCTTGACTCTACATTTTGAGCAAGACTGAAGTGTCATAGACAGGTGTACATTTCCAGTGTGGGGCTTTGACACATATAAGACGATAGCACGATAAATGTGAACTGTATGTGCTGCTCAGAGGATATCCAAAGGGTGTTCACCTGTGGTTACTTTGTTGCATGTCTGGACAGGTGACCTGAACGAAAGTCGACCAATGCCTCTTCATTCATAGTGCTCAACTCTGTTGACAACAGTAGCGCTGTTCTGACTGTAACTTACCTTAGTTGTATTAACTTAAGCTATGTGGGGGATACTTATAGTCCTTGGTTACATCCTTTACAGGTCTAACCCTAAGGCGGTAGAGTGTGATCAGGGTTCCTGAACATTACAACCTCAAAACGGAGGCAGGAGCTCCAATAGGCAGCTCTCAATCTTCTACCACGTCCTGCGGCCCATCAACATGCGTAGACGTTTCGCTCGCCCAATCAAAATGTTCCCTTTATGCAGCTCGAGGATCAACGGACAATCGGCCTTGGGCTTGCCAAACAGCCCGACACGCCCGTGAACAGCAGCCCGATCCTAGAAGACCGGACAACTTTATTCGTCAGGGGTACGAACGTTGTCCGAAGAGATAAGCACAGCGGAGGAGTCAGAAATGCTATAAATAGTGATGCATAGCTGGAGCATCGCTTTTACATGAAGTCCACCCCACAGCTAAGGACCAGACTGAACTATTCAATCAAGACGTCACATTCTTATTGCACCAAACATGTCGTCGACCATGGGCTTGACAGCGGCCTCACAGGTCCGGCTATCTCCAGAGCACCTAGGCATCTACCGCGGTGCTGATGACCCAACCGGATCGCTCGAGGTTGCGAATCAATTGTTGCAGAGAAACCACGACGAACATCACATCTTCTGGAGGGACGCCGCTGGTCATAACCATACGGTGCACAACGTGCTGACCAGACTTGCGCTTGGTGCCAGTCCCTCAGAGTTACAGCTGGGGTTTCACGACAACCTCCCCGGCCAGCGTCCCAAGCCAGAGCTGGACGATCAAATTGTCAGGGAAATGTCTGATGAAGGCAAATTTCACGAGAGGCTCGGCCACATGAAACAGTACACCAATTTCCTGGTCTTCTTCGAACAGCAAATCGAAGAGAAAGGCTGGAGAGCAGTCATCAACCAACACTGCTTCAGTCGAACTCGGAATGCAGACGCCATGCTCGCTCGCCTCTACGACGGTGCCTTCCATCCAATCATTCATCTTGGTCTAGGCGTAGAATTTGAGCAGCCGAGCATAATCGCCGAGGCACTCGCGCAAGCTGCGACGGACAACACGGTCGGCATCGATGTTTTCTTCCTCAACAGCGAACATGAAGCCATCATGTCTGATCCTGCCAGGCGTAGCAAAACACTGGTTGAACTCATTCACGAAGCTCGTGCGAACGATGCGATTCGTTGCGCGGCTCGCTGGGACGATCTCGGGGTCCAAAAAATGAGAGATGGCGTTCTTGGGCGGGCAGGCCGAGAAATTACAACTCTTGCAGCACAGTTCCGCGTAGAGCCCGAAGCCTTGGAGCGAAGGACGGCCGAAATGATCAGCTGCTGTGCATACTTTGCTGGAGCGGCACAACGACCCGGCAAGGCACGCAAGATCGACTTTTTTTACATGCACGATGTCACTAGCTCCATCTTCCTGACCGTGTTGACCAGGCAGCCATGGATTAGCACCGAAAACAAGGTGCGCCTGGTGGAATGGAAGTCTCGTATTGACCTTGTATGGTATGCCACATGTGGTGCTGCAGAGCTGCGCATCGAAAATGTGAAGGATTACGCGGTTACCTCCAGTGCCGACATGAACTGGACTGCTCTTTTCCGCGCTATCAATGGAATGCACGATGATGGTCATGTGGGAAAGTTCGTGCGTGCACTGAAGAACGGAGAGGAGGTCTCCAAGCCGTTTGAGCACGGAGAGGGGGCTGAAGCGTTCCCTGTCAAGGGAGAAATGTGGCTAAAGCTTGCACGCATGGCGTACGACTCGACTGTGAACCTGCCCCCGGAAGAGAAGTGGGTGGTCTTTGCCGGTTTCGATGAGGCTTGGGAAAAAGTGCCCATCAAGGAGTAGGCAGACCTCTCTCCTCTGGTGTCAGCTCGGCAGACAAGATCTTGCGTAGTATGAGCAAATCCTTAAACAATATTAAAAGATTATCAGTGCTAAAGAACAGTGGGAAGACCTTACCCAGGAAATGCCACCTCGCCGAAATCTTCTTCGCAACCTTCCAGGTGTTTCTGATAGTTGTCTCTTCACGTAACTCGTCAAATAGAGCCACCGGTTCTCAGCTTCTCTTTTTTCTGGTTCAAATACATTTGATTTGAGTTTTATTAGCAGTATGTCATCATGAGTCGATGGCGCCGTATACTATGACAAAACCGTGTTCAGTCAAAAGTTATTGAGACGATAGATAATCATCTAATTTATAGAAGCGCTTGATAATTTCTGGGCTAGAAAGGCGTTTTCGATTCATACTCTTGTCAATGAACAATTATCTAGATGTTGAAAGACAGATGAACAAGACCATAAAGACTTTCATGAGATTCTTGTTGCGTGTCAACGATGATCTTTCCTGCCAATTAAAATTCAAAAGGGCCCAGGGTGCGTATAGATGTTTAATTTTTGAAGATGAAAGTGAAGATCATGCATTCCTGCGCACCGGCGATGGGGTACCAATTCAGGCCCAACTTCTGTGACTATGCCTTCGATGAAATCGAAATCGGACATGAAAATCAAGCTGTGATATTTCTCCTTCTCAAAACACGTGCATGAAGATGAGTTGGCTTCACGAACCACCTGTTCTTCCCGGCAAGGTATTTACTTGTCTCTGCAGAACCGTCTTTCGCGAAGAATTCAAACTCGTAGTCACGGACCAGAACCGGGATAACCTTATTTATTTCCAGCAGTGAGATATTTTTTCCGATGCATGTTCTGGATCCAAGACCGAAGGTCATGAAGCTTTCCTCTCTGAACCTTTTGCCACCGTCAGCTGCTGCGGCTTCGAGCCAGCGCTCAGGTCGAAACTCATCAACGTCCGGCCCATATATGGTTTGATTACGGTGGGCGACCCAGCTGTTGACGCCGACATTTGTCTGGATAAGTGGAAGCGGTCAGCCACATCAACATTTCCTTCATTCAATGGGGGAAAAAAGAGAGAGAAGGGGAAAGGGGGGCGCCGAGAGAAAGACATAATGTACCCCTTCTGGGAAAAATTGACCACAGATGACTGCTCCACCTCTGGGAACCTCTCGCCAGAGTGGGAAACCGGTTGCGGGGTGCATGCGTAATGACTCCTTGATAACAGCCTGCAGGTAAGGCATCTGCTGCACAGCTTGAAAAGTAGGTTGCGATGTGAGACCAATACTGTCGATCTCCTTTCGGACTCTTTGAAGCACACGAGGGGATCGATATAAGTAGTATATAATGGTACTCAAGCTGATCGCGGTTGAATCGCTTCCCGCGCCAATATTTGCCCCTGCGTTTGCTGAAACGTCCCAATCCGTGATGTCTTTCTTGTCGTCCTTTCTCTGAGCATCAATGAATTTCCTAACCATGTAGATGGGCCCGTCTTCGGGCAGGTCCTGCTTCTCCTTTCTGGTGGTTGCGATTTTTTCGTTAGTGAATTTCTGATGGTGTAATTCCTTTCGGCCGCCAATTATGTAGGCTAGCCGGTGGACCATGGGCATCAGCCAGGGGAACAGGCCAAGGTAGCTGAGGAAAGTGAAAACAAAGTCGAGGTTATGGATGAGATCTTCGATATCTTTGCCCTGGTCAAGAAATCCCAACCTCTCACCAAACTGTCCAAGTCAGTGATTTCTTACATTCCAGCTGAAGAGACAGGTGCTAGCCTGCGATGGCAAATGCTTTCGTCGTGTTGTAAGACCAGGTCAAACATACCGTGATCATAGACACCACATCGAACGCATAGCATTGAAGCCAGTGGGCCAAATTGACAGGCGAGTTCGACGAGGCGAAATCCCCAAGGTGGTTCTGCAAAAGTCTGATGCAGTTGTCCACATATGGCTCGTAAGAAACCAACGACGTCATGGAATACATTGACGCAATCTTGCGACGCATTGCGGCATGATGCGCAGGATTTCTTTCACTGAATAGATTTGACAGATTGGGCCCGACATGCCACGCATCATACGACTCTCCCTTCGCCCATTGGGCGCCATGGCCATAGATCATCTTATGTGCGTCCGGATCGTCGATGCTGAAGTAGCCCGGCATAATTTGGACAATTTTTCCTATTGAATTCCTCAGAAAAGCGCTGAAAAAGGATTCAAGCTGAAATTTCGTAACACCGAGAGGATATCTCTTGCTATTTGAATCAAGAAAATGAGAAAGAAACTCACCTCTTTCCCGGTGAAGTCTGATATTTGTCCAGTGAAAATCAGACTCATAAATTTGCCATAGATACCACAACCTAGTGTATTTCGCGACCCATGGCCCGGGGATCGTCCGACTCCACGACAATTGTGGGGATATCAAGAACCCTAGAATTGCCAGAAAGCCAACACCGGCGGCCAAGACGAAGGGAGAAGTTGCGGCGAGGGCCATCTTGTCTTGGAAACCGTTTGAAGGATGGATTTAATGTCGAAATTCTATACGTCTGACTTGAGTTGGCAGTAGGGATGAGCTTTATAGCAGGTATCACGTTGCGGGCGATTGCAGAGTTTACGGAGATAAAATGGCAAGAAAAATTTTTTATTTAGCTGGTGTGAGGCCATGCTAAGACATACACCGCACCAGTGGGTGTCAATGCTCGCGCACCACTTAACACCGCCCGCACCACCCGCACTACCCGAACATCAGCCGAGTGGTACGTGAGTACATGTATTGTCAGCCACTGGTGCCGTATGCGTACTTACCGCATGACATACTATATTCGGAGGGATCTTTTAGTCTCCTTACGTTTGAACCAAATATTAGGAATGTGCTAGGGGCCGTACAATACTAAGCCTGACTTTGTTAATACCCGTTGTTTGGCCTCCAACAGGAGCTAGTTCTGCCATGCCGGACACCGATGAAAGGCAAAGCTAGTACCAATTTCCATGACAAGGGACTACCTTATACATCGCACCCCGACCTTTTCGAGCGTTCGCCGAGTCCCGCTCATGCATGGTCCCTTGTGAAGAACGGAATGAAAGCTTGCTTGATTACTAAGGGCCAAAACAGCCGAATCCATTTACGTGTAAACAAAAGGCCTGTTAGGGTTTTGGGTAATAGGTTGGGTAGTGGGTCGAAAATCTTTCCTTATGTATTTATAGTCCTCCCGTGTGCCATCAACCATCCTAATTCTTCCTAGTTCATCCTGACGTGTCGTTGCCATAGCCCAGAAACCTGCTAGGAGTTCCCTTTTCAAATATGGCGGATGATAATAGTTCGTCTCAGGGTCGGGTGGAATTGGTAGTGATCCGACTAACATATTAAATAATACAGGTGTCACAGATACAGAGGCGTATGCTCTCAAAAGGGACTATTTAGCATCTTCACGGTTGGTTCTACTATCTTTATATTTCACTTTGGACAGAGCGTTGCCAGCCCTTCCTGAGAGTACGTGTCCCTGTATTGACAGTTTCGCTGATGCTATATAACAGCCTAAATCTCCAGTCCTACCTGTGGAGGGATTCCTTGGGATACACACTCCACCCTAATATCCGACGTGACCTGGGCTTGCCTTCGGATCAAAGCAGAGGAGTAAAGATTGCCGATGTTGGTACTGGAACAGGGTATATCAATCCACGGTGGCCAATTCTCTCCTAAGGGGGTGTCTAATTGTCTCGTCGCAGACTCTGGCTCATCAATCTCACTCAAGAACTCGGCCTAGATGAAGACGCCCAAAGTTCGAGCAGAGCGCAGCTCGATGGGTTTGATATCGACCTTGCTCAATGCCCACCGGCTGAATGGCTACCAGCTAACGTGAAGTTCCACGTCTGGAATTCTTTTGACAGCCTACCACCACAGTTCGTCGGCCAATATGATGTTGTGCATGTGCGCCTATTTATGATCAACATATTGGAAAGCAGCCGGTCAGCAAAGCTCATCTCGAACTTAAGGAGCATGCTTAGTTGGTAGCCGTTATCCTCCTGCATTAGACAGATTGGCTGACCGACGTTCTCAGAACCCGGAGGCTGGATTCAGTGGGAAGAAGTCAATCGCAGGGAGAGCAGTGTTTACAAGATCCAACCATCAATCGATTCACCCGCGATGGACGCTTTACTAGATTATCTTCTCGAAGGAGCGAAAAGCCACCGAGGGAGTGATGAGTGAGTTGGTCAAACAACTGCTTAACGTTTCTATATTAATTGAGCGTTTGCAGCTGGTTCTTGAATCTGCCATCGACGTTCCGGGAGATGGGGTTTGAAGATGTCATCATGAAGAAACACGTAGATCCGCCGATGCTGCGTCGTTATTTCTACGAAGTGTACGTATCCGTCTTATTGCGACAGTGCTCTGATCGCTAACATCATTACAGTTGGCTTCTCACGCTGGAAGAATTCTCCCGAACCCATCTCAAGAACACAGAGGAAGGAGCTAGATACGTGCAATTAATTCAGCAGTCATATGACGAGTGCCGACGAGGAGCTGCTATCCAATTGGGTAGATTGGTTTTCATCGCGAAACTGGCCGTCTGAACCTCTCTCTAGACAACGACTATTTAGTACCGTTCCTGGCCATACATTTTTGCGTTCTGAGCCATACGTCATACCTATGAACGAATTTCGACATTTCTGTTTACTTCCCTCCAGTAATCTACCGAAAATTCCCAAGGAGAAAAAAGAATAAACAATCACCACAATCAAGCATTCAAGATCCCCCTTGTCAACAATCCCGTCACACCCATCAAAATCAGAAATGAAATAGCCCACCACGTCCTCAATTGCCAACCCTTCCCTCCGCATTCTCCTTCCAGGTATTCCTTCGAAGCCCAGTCTGGCAGCGATGGCCTGTGCATGATTGATCGGGTCTACCGTAGTTGCCAGAAGATGCTTAGTCAAGGCCTCATGAAAACTTCTATAGCAAGAGAATTTGGTACCTGAACATCTTCATCACGTCCACAGATACAAGGAAGCTTTCAGTTATCAAAACACAAAGCTTGTCTAGATTTACATGTTTGTCGCTGAAAGTGATCTGAAATATTTTGATGCTGTAAAGTTACATTTTATTCAGACCTTCACAGCTCGTGGTGAGAATTGATGTTCTTGTGGTGTTGACCAAGCATTCGTCGGGAGCTAGACTTATTCATGTACGCACCGGCCATGGCTGTCGGATGGGAAAGACCAGCAATAAGCAAGACAGTCACGAAACCCGGCTAGTTTTCGGTAAATTTAGCATGTAATCTCCGCGCACAATTAAAACGGAACTTCATGAGCAACACGGCACCAGCATCTATTCTCCAAAGAAGCTTTGAGTGTCGGCGTATCTAGTATCCATACAGACTAATGGGGTTTTGCGCTCATTCGTCTCTGTCGTTGTCTTTAACCCGCCCACTAGAGAATGCCTATCAATCAATCCGTCACGATTGTACCACGGCAATTCAGCTGGTAGACTTAGAATGGCCGTGGGGTCCGCCACTGGAGCCGGTAACTTCTACCATGAAGATAAATCCCTGTACCGAACAAAGGTGAAAGCGCTAATCGCTGTCATTGATACCAGAAATATTCCCAGGTTCCGGATGCCGCGATAGACTTTGGGCTTCATACACCCTTCAATTCTCTCGTGGAATTCGCGCGCGACGTTACCAGTAGGAAACTCCTCCTTTGGCATGGGCTTGTCGAGGAACTTACACAGCGGCTCCCAGCCTTGATTCGGATCGTACTCGAGAAAGCGGCCTGATGGCGCAGCGCCCTTAACTAAAGCACCGTGTTCTTTATAGATTCGTTTGGCGTTTCGCCGCACATCCCATCGGAAGCAGTGCCCGTTGGCTTTTATCCAACAGCGTCGAACCTCGCTGCATGACTGTCAGGAACTCTGACGAACGATCAACATATCGCGAGAGGAGGAGGCTCCAACTCACCTAGCTTCTCTATCTAGTCTCACCACGATCCAGGAGAACCAAGTCTCCTTCATCTGTTCGTAGACGCTATAGACCAACGACCGGTACCAGTCATCCACGGGTCGCTGGTTCAAGATGACCTTAGCCTCGGGATAAGCTTCCATAAGCTCTGTGGCAAACATTGCACATGGCAGATCTGCACACGCCTGCCCCACGTCAGACCATGCCTCGGCTGTTGAACTTGTACTGTTTCCGATTTACCGTGTATTCTCGAAGTATCCGGTCAAAATCAGCTGCTCCCTCCCACACCCTACCTCTGTTCTCATACTTGGCCTCGATTGCCTGCGTCCAATCCAGGCATTGTTGGTGGACTTCGAGCGTTCGCCACCGTAGCAGGGTGTCAGTGGAAGGATCTTTTGGAAGAGCGGGCGCAGGTCAAACTTATCATGATAACATCGGTATCCAAGAATGTTCAGAGCTTTGCACAGACTTTCCGTCCCCGAGCGGGATAGTCCCAAAGCGAGCACCTGGAATGGCTCCGTTCTTATCGGCTTTTGGAAACTTTCTCTTCCTGTTTTGGATTCCATGGTCGAAAAGATGCGTATGGCAATGTCTCTCCATGGTGAGAAACCCAGGCGGGCAGGTATAAAATGGTGATTTACAGTAGCATCTCTGCAGCACTGGCCAAGTGAACTTCGGTTTCCGCATCGAGCGATAATTCCGAAGAACCGGCAGCCGACCTCTTTCGGACATCCGGGGTGCAGAATGCAGGCTTTCTCACGCTGTCCTGCGAGACAACCATTACGCACTGAGACCCTTGTCTACCAAAACTCCCTAAGGTTGACACCCAATGCTACAACATTCTTTAAAGACTATCATTGCCCATTGTCCATCCGCGGATTAAAAATATTCCAAATACCCTACCGACGTCTTCCAAAGCACATTATTGAATCGGCAACACGACAATGGGCTCTAATTCTCCTACGCATATCCCGTATCGCCTTGACGGCAAGGTCGCACTTGTCACCGGCGCAGGCCGCGGCATTGGCGCTGCCATGGCAGTTGAGCTTGGTCGATGCGGTGCCAAGGTTGTGGTCAATTATGCCAATTCGAGCGGGTCAGCAGAAAAGGTAGTGGAAGAAATCAAGAGCTTGGGTTCTGATGCCATCGCTCTGCAGGCCGATGTGAGCCAAGTCAAGCAAACGATTCGGCTCTTTGTCGAAGCTGTTCAACATTTTGGACAACTTGACATTGTCTGCTCGAATGCTGGTGTCGTGTCTTTCGGTCATCTTGAGGACGTCACCGAGGTAAGCAGGAGAATAAATCAAACCAGGCAAACGCTTGCACTCATTCTGACTCCATCCAACCACTTCACAGGAGGAGTTTGACCGAGTGTTCACCCTCAACACGCGCGCCCAATTTTTCGTTGCCCGTGAAGGGTACAAGCACCTCAACGACGGAGGACGCATTATTCTCATGAGCTCCAACACCAGTGGAGATAAGATCGTGCCAAAACACTCTGTCTATTCCGGATCGAAAGGGGCTATTGAGTCATTTGTACGGGTCATGGCCCTTGACTGTGGGAAGAAGAAGATCACCGTCAACGCGGTCGCACCTGGAGGTACTGTGACGGACATGTTCTACTCCGTGGCTCGGAACTATATCCCTAACAGCCAGACCCTTTCCAATGCTGAAGTTGAAAATGTGAGTAGGGTGAAATGTGCTGAGAGATTGCTAGCGACTGACAGATGTAGATGGCCGCACATGCATCACCGCTCGTCCGTTGCGGCCTCCCAGTTGACGTCGCTTACGTTGTCTGCTTCCTGGCTAGCAAGGAGGGTGAGTGGATCAACGGCAAGATAATACGTATGGATGGTGGTGCCGCCTAAACTCTGTCTGGTAATTGCATCACATAGGAGTTCGAATTGAAGGCATGGCAGACACTATGATCACCAAGACTGGCCGACCTACGTATAAGTAAAAGTTCGGTGGTGGAGAAGTCATAGCTAGAATCATCAATGTCACGCACGATGTTATCAGGCGGCTGAAACTGTGTCTCTGCATCTTTTCATTGCATCTTGAAGTGAGATCCGTGAAATTTGAGAATGAAAGTGTTGCAATGTCTACTGTCATTGTAGGTAAGAATTTTGGCAGCGGCTAATGTGATTTCTCCTCTTATCCAGCATTTCAGCATTTCATTTCATATTCGATATCGATTGTGGCCAGCAATCTTTCGCTCTCAGTCAATGCACCAGGATCTTGGGAACGAGATTGACATTTGACGGGGAGCGAAACCCCTTTCGAAGCAGAAAAGTGAATGCAAGACCCAGGCCAAAAAAAAAAGACCCGAGGGAACTGTCCTTCGCAAGCTTGTATACGCAACTGAGTATACGACGCAAGGTCAAGTTGCTATTCTAGATGCTACTTTGTGATTAAGGCCAAGAAGTATTGTGCCTAATGATAGAGTAGAGCTGGTACTGCCAGACGACCATCCTTCATCCCAGTGTGCGGACATTCGCTTCACGCAGCGGCAGTGGTTGCCTGCGGCGTTTGTACCTGCTTCTCCTGGATCGAATTATCCTCATCTGCTGGTAAAGTCGGATAGGGCAGATCGAGAAGGGAAAGGTCACCAGCAACCTCTTTGTACATCGGCATATTGTAGACCTCATAGAACCATCTGGTCATCGACGTGTAATCAGTGTGCAATACCTTGTGAAACACCATGAAGGCTCCAGCAAGCATGCTGACCATGAAGAAGTCGGCAATAGTAAGTCGCTCGCCAATGAGGTACCTGTTTTCCTTAAGGTGATTGTCCGTGAGCTTGCAGTGCTTGTGCAAGGCTCTCAGACAGTCCTCGGCGTTTTTCCTAATCGCTTGACGACGGCCGATTAATGGGAGTATGCAGCCGCCGATAGAAGGTACAAACTCCGAGTTAGCGAAAGACATCCATTTGAGGATGTCGAAATAGTCTCGCCGAGACGATCCGAGAAGCGCGGTGGTGTCACTCTGAGACGTGACTTTTGCAAACAATTGTCAGCGCTACACCGGATGAATACTGATGCTGTAACGGTTTACACGTACTGTAAAGGGCGATAGGGATGCATTCGGTAAGCACATAACCATCAACGCCTACAAAAGTAGGCACTTGACCTAGAGGGTTGATCTTGCACAGCGTCTCATATGCCTCCTTGTCGTCCTTGTCGGCGAATACGATATCGAGATGGAGACCGTTGGCTTTGGCTACAGCGAGGATGGCGGTTGTACGGGGATTACGCTGGATGAGCCATGGCAATCAGCACACCGCAAATGAAAGTGGCAGACACCGAGCTCTTACCTGGTGAGTGTAGAGTGTGCCAAAAGACATTGTGAATCAGATTGGCAACTATGAGTTGGCTTCCGAATGTCGACGATAACACAGCGGCGGTACAATCTTCTCCACAGTATGGCAGCCAAGCTCACAGAATGATTTTCCAGTGAATGAGGTCTTACGGCAACACTCATAATTCGGCATCGCCAACGTTGCATACAAGCTCCATCGAAAATGAGGTTGTGCGCCAATGAATGCCAATCCCGACATTCATCCTTTCCGTTCGAATACTCCGAACAGCAGCCGTATCGCACTAGTTATATAATCATAGATTCTAACCAATTACACGATAAGCTCCGCCTCGAGGTCAACTCTACCTTGTCTACTGTCTGCGACTACACGAGGCGCGCTTCCGGGTGTCCGTGCTCATTCGCGTCCGCTCGGAGTGCTCGGAGTCCGACATAGACAGATGGCCGATGAACCACGTGACTGATCTCCGAACTATCGGACATTCAACACCCGATGTTCCGCAATCAAGCTGACATCCGCATTGGAACGAAGCTCTCCGGATGGTGAGTATCCAATAATCGACAAGGCAAGGTGGATCTGTTGAGTAACGCTAGAACGGTGCAGAGTGATAAGCGAGAGAATTGTTGATGTGCCAGTCTGAGCTGTAAACAGGTCTTCCTTCTTCCTCTTAGGGTTAGGGTTAAGTATATATTAGGCCTCCTTAGGTTGATTCTTTGTGTAGTCATACGAAAGCTAGTAGGTGGTAAAATGGGGGAAATATAATGAAACAGCGCCATAGATTACCCCCTGAGTGCTCACAGTATCCCAGTGGAACCCTAATCCCATCCGGATCTGCAAGATCGTCTACGTAAACTCCACCCCAAACCACTTCTTCTCCCCTCCCCGAACTTCAAACGCCACTTTGCCATCCTCCGCCAACTTCCGCAATACCTCATCCATGAACGGTTCCAGCGCCATCTCCCTCACCTCCTCATCAATTTCATCGCCATGGATTGTCGTCACCAGTTCCTTGACCGTCACGCTCCCGATTCTCCCCTGTCCTATGCTCTTCTCCTTACGCTTAATTTCATTCAATGCCTGCAAGATCTGTCTTTCGCGTCTCAGCTTCTGCGCCAGCTCTCCAGCGATTTTGGCCGGGAGGTTGGCGATCACGGCACCGTGGGCGGGATAGCCTACAGCGCAACTATGTGACTGCATCGTGCGCAGCGACGACATGTAGATGCTGAGTTCCTCTACCGCGCTGGACCCGTGGCCGAGGATATTGTCCCCCGTGAACATGGCGTTTTCTTCTTCAAGGATAAAGCACATGTGGTCGTGAGAGTGGCCGGGAGAGTGCACGGCGCGGATGGTGGCGCCATCCACGCGGAAGATTTGGCCGTCCGCGATGGGTCTTTGGCCTTTGCCGGGCGTGTTTTTGTAAACTGAGCTGGAGAGGTCGGGGTAGAGGCGAAGGAGGTCGGGAACCCCGCCGGTGTGATCGCCGTGCCAGTGGGTGAGGAAGACGTGGGACAGGGCGATGGATGAGGTGGTGAGCGTGGAAGAGATCAAACCGGCCCATTCGGGGATGCCTTGGCCGGTATCGATGATCAGTCTTAAGGAGCCCGTCCCGACGATGTAGGTGTTGGTACCTTGGAGTGTGAACTGAAAGCAATGTGAGCGAGAGAGCAAACAGGCTTCGACGGTGAAAATGGCGCATTACCTTTCCAGCGTTTTGTCCCAGTACACGAAGCACCCGAGGGCTGAGTTGCTCTACATCCTCGAGCTTAGGCAAGCACGCTTGCTGCGTTGAAAGATAGTCCTCGAAAGCACAAACATTGAGCGCCTTATTGATTTGACGGTAGCCTCCTCGGCCCATCGTAGATATCTCCGGATCACAGGCAAAGCGGTTTCTTGGGGGAAAAATGACGGGTATCTATGTTGTGAAGAAGAGACATGAGAAAGGCTTGGAAGCTCAGTGAGGTGAGGCACTAAGCAAGCCAAAACGGAATAGGCTACTCAATACCCTAATCTTTAACTCCTTACAAACAGCAGTATTTGAAATACAAAATTATCCAAATCCTTTTTGTGAGCTATCGTCCATATGTGTGACCTTGAATATTACATCCAGAGCAGGTTGGTGGCCTTCTAGGCTGGCTAAGAAACTGGGGAACGGACCCCGCCACTGGCAACGGTGGCCAAACTTCAGCTACTCGGGCTTTTGGCGGTTAAAGCACCGAATCCTGGAACGATTACCTCCCAGCCATGTCGTGAATGAAGAAAAACGGCTGAAATGATCGCCGCGTTGCAGTCTGATGTGGTTGGTCGCTGACTTCCACTCCCGCATTATTCGCAGAACGAAGCAAGCCCTAAGCTTTTTGATTCCCGATGTTCCGACTGTATGCTTCGGGCCCTTTTCGCCGTTCTTATCTCCTCGGCTTCTTTCGCGGTAGCCCCTCGATTCTTTTCCTCTTCATGGATTTGATTGGCCTGAACTAGAGTGAGAACTCTTCCGGTGGAGAGGACGGTCCTTTGGAGCCTTTTCTCACCGTTTTGGTGGTAATGACTTTAGGCCAGCCAGGCCTTATCCTCTTCTAGAACGGCAAACTCCGCACTTTTGCGCGCAACTGCATACATGTATTGTTGGAAAGTCTGTGAGAAGGCCAATGACAGCCCGCACCCTTTTTTTCGATATCTTCCTCCAGGTTTTCGGCTGTGACGAACTGTGGGGGCGCTCTGTTGGGGATTGGGGAGTGAAGGCTTTTTCCCCGCAGATGAATAGAATTGTAGAAAGTCATGTTTGGAAACGATGTGGACGCCGTATGGAAATTTTTCCTCCACTTCGCTTCGATGGTAGTACGAGAGAACTGTCCGACATCAGGCGTATTGCAGAATGTGCGCCGTGTGAGAAGATAAGCACAGTGGGAGAATATTGCCATCATGGCAAAATCCCCAAAAGATTGACCGGTCGGATGGCTCGAGTGCTCATGAATGCATAAGCAGCAGCCTCGTATATCCCCCGAGAAGCACCAATGGTTACATGGTGGAAGACGTTGGTCACCAACTCAAATCCTCGGTCATGGTCTGTGTACCCATTTGGACTGGTCGCAAAGACGATCCCATTTATCTTGGAGCCCATGGACAGTGTAGAATCTAGTTGTCGTGGTACGTCGGAGCGCTCCAAATCACAACGGGCGGTATGGCAGTTCCGGTGCTGCAGCTAACCCTAATAACGGTGACGCAGCTGCGAGCGGGCGCCGAACTGATCCTTGTGAGACTAAGGTATCTAAGGTCTCTATGCATGCTCACTCGGCTGGTGGCCGTACACCACGCCTGGTACATTATGTTCTTTCTTCCCATACCTTGTAGACGTGAGTTTTCTATACCCTCTGTCTACAATGCCAATCTACACCCCATCTTCAGATTCTCAAGGTGAATCTCGCAAGATGAAACTCGTTTACTTCAGCAACGAGTTTCCCCACGATGACCTACAAGATCTATTTCGCCGGCTGCACAACCACAGCAAAGACAGACGACACCCTATCCTGGCCAGATTCATTGACGAGGCCACTTTGGCTATTCGCGATGAAGCACAGCGGTTGCCTGCCGCGCTGAACGCATTGATTCCACCTTTCGAGACAGTTTTGAACTTCGCAGACCATCCGGAACTCCGTAAAAGCCCTCTTTCTGGATCCGTAGACGGAATATTAATCTGCATCGTCGAGCTGGCGACATTCATAGGGTACGTGATGCCCACGCTTCTCAGCGTTGCATGATTTTTTCTCATTCATACTGGCCAGATACTATGAAAACTGTCCTGACGAATATGACTTCGATTCTGTAAACACGTGTCTCGCTGGCTTAGGCATCGGCCTATTGGCATCATCCGCAGTCTCATTATCTCCAGCTTTGGCAGACATCCCATTTGCTGGCGCTGAAGTGGTGCGTGTTGCCTTCCGCCTCGGCGTCCTAGTAGATGAGGTATCGCAAAATTTGCAGCCGCGCGACTTGACAAGCTCGCCGGATACTTGGGCCTACGTGGTACCCGATGTCGCGGCAGCTGACGTTCAAAAAGAGCTCGACGCGATACACACTCGAGAGGTGAGTTGGATTCGATCTCGTCTATGGTATTATATTGTACCATGATTCGAACTGACTCAAACGCCAGAAAACACCAGAAACCAGTAAGGTCTTCATTAGCGCACTCAGTCAAACTTCAGTGACCGTAAGCGGCCCGCCATCAAGACTGAAGGGCATTTCCCGCAATTCGGACTTTTTCCGTGATCGCAAGTTCATCGCCTTGCCCGTGTACGGAGGCTTGTGTCATGCGAAGCATATTTACAATCAGCAGCATGTGCAGAATATTGTTCGGACAAGCTCGATGGATGTGTTAGACTCCAAATTCCCACCTGGGATACCGATTTTTTCAACGGGCACAGGAAGACCATACCCAGCAAAGAGCGCGGGAGAATTGTTCGAACAGATCATCTCAGAACTCCTTACCCAGGCAATTGAATGGGACAATGTTATCCAGGGCGTGATCAAACAAGCCAACCATATCGCCGCTTCCGAATGCCAGGTGCTTGTCTTTCGAATCTCTCTCCCCATCCATGACCTATTGGCAGCCCTGAAATCCGCACTCCCGCACGTCGAAAGTTCGACAGAGGACCTCGTACCGTGGATTGTCAAGAAAGCGACAGATGAAAGAGCGCCGAGAGGGCCGATGCAATCGAAGATCGCGATCGTGGGCATGGCATGTCGGATGCCCGGAGGAGCGACAGATACCGAAAAATTCTGGGGGCTCCTGGAACATGGCCTGGATGTACATAGCAAGATACCTGCCGATCGATTCGACGTCGAGACACATTGTGATCCCACTGGAAAGAGGCTCAATACCAGCCACACTCCCTATGGCTGCTTCATTGACGAACCTGGCTTATTTGATGCCCCGTTCTTCAACATGTCTCCTCGCGAAGCAGAACAAACCGATCCGATGCAGCGACTGGCGTTAGTCACCGCCTACGAAGCTCTCGAGAGAGCAGGTTACGTCGCGAATCGAACACCGGCCACGAACTTGCACCGGATCGGGACATTCTATGGCCAGGCCAGTGATGATTACCGTGAAGTCAATTCAGGTCAGGAGGTCAGCACCTACTTCATCCCCGGCGGATGTCGTGCGTTCGGCCCAGGGCGCATCAATTATTTCTTCAAATTCTCGGGACCGAGTTTTAGCATTGATACGGCATGTTCTTCAAGCTTGGCAGCAATACAGGTCTGAGATCTTGTCTTTACCCTTCAACGGCATGAAAAGGTGGTTACTAACGCATCTATCTAGGCGGCTTGTACCTCGCTCTGGAGCGGTGACGTAGACACTGTGGTGGCTGGGGGAATGAATGTCCTGACTAATTCCGACGGGTTTGCTGGTCTCAGTCATGGCCACTTCCTTTCCAAGACGTCTAATGCATGTAAAACCTGGGACTGCGAAGCCGATGGTTACTGCCGGGCCGATGGTATTGGATCGGTCGTCATGAAAAGACTCGAGGACGCGGCAGCAGACAACGACAATATCCTCGGCGTCATCCTGGCCGCCGCGACGAATCATTCGGCGGAGGCCGTCTCCATCACCCATCCTCACGCGGGGGCTCAATCCTATCTTTACCGGAAAGTCATGAGTAGAGCAGGAGTGGATCCCCTCGATGTCAGCTATGTCGAAATGCACGGCACTGGCACCCAAGCCGGCGATTTGACCGAGATCAAGTCGATCACCAATGTTTTTGCCCCGGTCACGAAGCGTCGCAGTTCCAAACAGCCACTTTACATTGGCGCTGTCAAGTCGAATGTTGGTCATGGAGAAGCTGCGGCTGGTGTGACGGCCTTGCTCAAAGTGCTCATGATGTTTCAGAAAAACGCAATCCCGCCACACGCCGGCATCAAGAATAGTATCAACCCTGGATTTCCCAAAGATCTGGACAAGCGAAACCTTCGCATTCCTTACGAGAAACAACAGTGGCCTCACTCCTCCAGGGGAAAACGGATTGCTGTTGTGAACAACTTCAGCGCCGCTGGTGGCAATACGACCCTTGCGATTGAAGAAGCCCCCATCAGAGAGACTGACGAAACAGACCCTCGCTCAACTCACGTCATCGCCGTCTCTGCCAAAAGTAAATTATCACTGAAGGGAAACCTCGAGCATTTGATTGCCTATCTGGACGTAAACCCAGACGTGTCATTGCCTAATCTCTCGTACTCGACGACCGCTCGACGGTACCACCACAATCATCGAGTCGCAATACCGGCGTCGGACACGGCGCAAGTGAGGAAGCAGCTCGCTTCCTACCTGGAATCCATCGACTCACACAAACCAATCCAAACGACGGGCCCACCCTCCATTGCATTCGCTTTCACGGGCCAGGGATCGTCCTATAAGTCCATGAACTTGGAGTTGTTTCACGACTCTCCATATTTCCAATCCCAGATTCTGCACTTGGACTCTCTCGCACAAGGACAGGGCTTCCCGTCGTTTATCCCGGCAATCGACGGGAGCTACCCAAAGGACCATGCGCACACACCAGTCGTCACGCAGCTTGCTCTCGCCTGTACTGAGATCGCACTCGCTCATTACTGGGGCTCCTTGGGCGTGAAGCCCAACATGGTCATCGGACACAGCTTGGGGGAGTACGCAGCCTTGCATGTAGCCGGCGTACTTTCCGCTAGCGACACGATCTTCCTCGTTGGCAAAAGAGCTCAACTGCTCGAGAAGAAGTGTCAGATTGGTAGTCACAAGATGATGGCGGTGCGCAGCTCGCTTGCCGAGATCGCACAAGGCGCCGGCGACAGGCCATACGAAGTTGCCTGTATCAATGGACCAAAAGAAACCGTGCTAAGCGGAACTCGAGAACAGATCGATGCGCTCTCTGAAGCTTTGCAAGCGGAGGGCTACCGGTGCATTAGTCTAGACGTCGCCTTCGCTTTCCATTCGGAACAAACCGACCCTATTCTCGACGACTTCGAGGAGATTGCCAAGAGTGGTGTCCTCTTCCAGGCGCCAAATCTGCCGGTGATATCGCCTTTACTGAGCAAAGTCATTTTCGACAACAAGACGGTGAACGCAAGTTACGTGCGACGGGCCACTCGGGAGCCAGTCAATTTTCTCTCCGCGCTCGAGATAGCGCAGAAATTCAGCACGATCGATGAAAAGACCGTCTGGGTCGAAATTGGGCCTCATCCCGTTTGCATGGGCTTCGTCAAAGCCACCTTCCCGTCGATCAATGTCGCCGTTTCCTCGCTTCGCAAAGGCGAGGACGGCTGGATGACGATGGCACAGAGTCTTAGTGCCCTACATTGCGCGGGCGTGGAAGTTGGCTGGAATGAATTCCACCGCCCGTTCGAAGGAGGACTTCGCCTTTTGGACCTGCCAACGTATAGTTGGAACGACAAAAATTACTGGCTCATGTACAATGGAGACTGGGCGCTTACCAAAGGTAACACTTTCTATGATGCCGAAAAAGGAGTCACGGCGGCACACGTGGCGCCTGTGCCGAAGTCGAGTCTGAGGACTTCGACTGTTCAGCAGATTATCGAGGAAAATTTCCAGGGATCACAAGGGAACGTGGTGATGCAGTCGGACTTGATGCAGCCAGACTTCCTTGCCGCAGCTTACGGACATAAGATCAATGGGTGTGGTGTGATAACATCGGTAAGTCAATGGGACTCTATCGACTCGAAGAGGACAAAGTCGCTGATGACAATACTTCTACCTTATGTTCAGTCTATCCATGCGGACATCGCATACACCCTCGGCGAGTATCTTTACAGCAAGCTCAAGCCAGACGCCAGAAATGTCGCGATGAACGTGACCAATCTGGAAGTTCTCAAGGGTCTAGTAGCGCAGAAGAGCACCAAAACGCCTCAGCTCATCCATGTCTCCGCTTCCACTGCAGACATCCATTCGGGCATCGTCGATCTCAAATGGCACAACTTCCACTCGAACGGCACCGTCAACGACCCTTTCGCCAGCGCCAGCATCTACTATGGTGACGCCGCTGAATGGCTCGCATCTTGGGTCCCCGCCGCTCATCTCGTTCAAGGCCGCATCGAAACCCTCGAGCAACTCGCTGAAGAAGGGAAAGCCAACCGATTCTCCCACAACATGGCCTACCGTCTCTTTGCCAACAACCTCGTCGACTACGCCAACAAATACCGCGGCATGCAGTCCGTCATCCTCCACGGATTCGAAGCCGTTGCCGATGTCGTGCTCTCGACCGACAAAGGCGGCACGTGGACCATCCCACCCTACTTCATCGACAGCGTCGCGCATCTCGCGGGCTTCATCATGAACGTCACCGACGCCGTCGACACCAAGGCCAACTTCTGCGTTACCCCCGGCTGGCGTTCCATGCGCATCGCGCGCCCTCTCGTCGCTGGGGGCAAATACCGCTCCTATACCAAAATGATCCCCACGCCCGAGGACCCTACCATCTACCTAGGCGATGTCTACATCCTCCAGGACACCACCATCATCGGCATGGTTGGGGGTATCCAGTTCCGCCGGTACCCGCGCATCCTCCTCAACCGCTTCTTCTCCGCCTCGGATGAGGAGGCGTCCAAACCTCATGCCGCGGCACCAGCACCAACAGCACCAGCACCAGCACCAGCACCAGCACCAGCATCGTCATCGAAGCCAGCCCCCGCCCAGGTAGCAACAGCCCCCAAAGCCACGGTAGTCGTCCCCTCCACCCAACTCGCACCCGCAAAGTCCGTTTCCGCCGTAGCCACAAGTCCGGTTGCAGTTGAATCCGACAGCACAGCCGCCAAAGCCATCGCGCTCATAGCTAAGGAGGCGGGGCTCGAGCTCGCAGATCTTCAGGATGAAGCCAGCTTTTCAAGCTTGGGCATCGACAGCTTGATGAGTCTGGTTATTGCGGAGAAGTTTCGGGGGGAGCTGGGGGTTACGGTCGGAGGCGGTCTGTTTTTGGAGTATCCGACCATTGGCGACTTGAAGGCTTGGTTGGAAGAGTATTATAGCTAGGTAGAGAGGGGAAGAAGGGGGTGGCCCGGTGAGATTGACTGTTTGAAGTCATGAGGATCAAAATCGGATCGGGCCTTGATGGACCTTTGATAGACACACACAGATTGTCAATTTTGTGTTGAATTTATTCAACGGATTGACTGGAGTCCGATTGCTACGAAAAGTGGTACGAATATAGAGGGGGGATGCCAAGCCACTAAGCAGGCGACAGTGAAAACTCAACATTTTGGTGTTTCATCGTCACTACTACTGTGTATGTATTTCGACATTGCCGTAACCCTAAACTTTCACTTGAGCTCAAAAGCTTCCCTCCACCCAGATTCACATAGAAATCTTCAACCTAATTCTCTCACTGACCTCCAACACCGCACCATTCCGAGCTCCAGCCGCAGCCTTGCGACTCAGCCTTGGCCTCGGAATCCTTCCTTTTCATCTTCTTCTTCTCCGCGTAGTCCGAGATGTCCGGCAGTGGAAAGGTCGGCATTGGATATTCGCGATCTCCGGTTTGCGCAGCCACAGGCTTCCAAGCCCTCGGGCCTCCAACAACCAGCTCACCCGCTCATCCCTCTTCTTTCCATCTTCCAATTTTCGTTTTCCTTTTATGATTTGCCGCGTTCATATTTCTTGGTCTTTCTTTAGCCGCTCCTCAGCCCAAGCTTACCCTCGCGGAACTCCCCGCTGAGAAAAGCAAGCCGACATGGCCTCCGCCGCCACGCCGACCGAGATCCCAGAGCCTTCGGGCACATCAAAGAACACATTCCTCTGCCTGACCATCTGCGGCTACCGCAAGCCCGGCATGAGCGAAGAGGACTACAGGCATCACATGACCAAGGTGTCGGCGCCGATGACGCAAGATTTGATGGTGAAGTACGGGGTTGTGCGGTGGACACAGGTGAGTAGCTAGCTAGCTGCTCAGCTTACCCCCTTGCAAACTGCTCATCTATGCGATACTTCTAACAACCAATTTCTATGCTGACAACAACCCAAAAAAAAAAAAAAGATACACAACACATCCGCCACTCGCGCGCTCATGGCGCAACTCTTCGACCCGCAGATGGCAAATGTGGCGGACTTTGACTGCTTCAGTCAGGCGGTGTTTAGAGGTGTGGACGACTATAAACGGATGAAAGAGGATCCGTGGTATAAGGAGCATTTGATGGGGGATCATGAGAACTTTGCGGATACGAAAAGGAGCATGTAGGTTTCATATATTTCATTTACGCGGCTTCCGATTTGATCCAAGGTGGCAGTATTTAGGACAGGATGGAGAGAGGATCAGAATTAGCTGAATGAATCGGGAAAAGAAAAATGACGCTGACTTTGTTGGTGTTTAGGATGACCATTGGTTGGGTTGAGGAGTTTGTGAGGGATGGGGTGGTTGTGGATGGGATGAAGGGTCAGTAAATTTTGGTCTGTTGCGAGGGGTATGCACACTTTTGAGGTTGGATGAAAATTCTGTTATTTTTAATAGATGTCAGTGATGATATTGAAGATGGTTCTGATCGTATTGATTCGTTTAGCTCTCTAAGTTGTGGTCTGTAACAACTTAGATAGGATGGATGATTGGTCCTAGTGGAGAACGAGGGAATGTGAGCATCATTGGAAAGACACAAATCAAGTAGACCAAGTTGATGAAGATGATGGTTGAAGATCTATAGAGAGAGTACAAAACTCTGCTATATAGGCTAGTGTGATTTACGACCAAATATAAACGAGTAAATACTTCAATACTAATTAGCTCAATCTTGTTGTATTTATTTCAGTAAAGACAGACTTATTGCCAGAACAAAGGAGAAATTACCTAATTATAAGGTCATGGCTGAGGAGCCTGAACCCTGAAATTCACCCTGAAACTCACCCTGAAACCACCCTGATATGCCTCTATAAGTGACAGTTAAGGCTGACAGCATGCATATTCAACAGATCTAGTATATCGAAAACCTAAAAACTATTGAGCATGCCGTGTTTTGACCACGCGAATGCGCCAAAATGAAACCCACTTCTTCTTCATACTGTCGAGAGGTTCACTATAAGCTCGACTTAAGCACCCAAACAGTCCGCCTGTGCTATATCCTGCGCCGCTCGATGCGCAATGGCATATACATCGGCCTGGGGGTGGCACGTTGGCGGAGTAGGCAAGGCACTCGAATCCACCACTCGAATGCCTTTCAAGCCCTTGATTCTCCAGTTGCGGTCAAGGACCGTGCCCAGTGCGACAGTGCCCAACACATGATGGAAAGACGCGGCGCCCTGCTGAATTGCTTCCCAGATTTGCGCATCCGTCGTCACGTTCGGGCCTGGAAAGATCTCCCGCACGATCAGCGGCTTCACGTCGTCGGATTGCAGGATCGAGCGGAGCTCTTTGTATGCGTACATGATGGCCGCTTTGTCGCTTGCGGAGCCGTAATAGTTGGAGTAGATGAGAGGAGGGTCCCGGTAGTCCGAGGAGTTGAGGGTAAGGTAGCCTGCTGCTTCCGGCTGCACGAGGGTTGCCCACGCAGCCACGATGCTGACGTTCGGCGCAGGTTGGAGGAAAGGTGCAGTGCCGTATTCGTACAAGACCTGTGGTCGGTCCTGAGGGATTGAGGGGTAATAGGAGTCGTTCCCTTCTTTGAACACGGAATCTGGTATGCGAGCACAACCGAATACTGCGCCGTTGTTCCATCCGAGTGGGCCAGATGCATTGGCCGCATATTCAGCCTGCGCCAAAGCTCTCTCCGTAGCGTTATCGGACCATTGCCAGACGGTTTCAACGTTACTCGTTACCTCGACTTCAATAGCGGAATAGTGGTGATCATACAGATTGGACCCAATGTCGGGAATATCTGCGACGACCGGGATATTGAGCGCTGACAATTTGGCCTTCGGTCCAACACCAGACAGCATGAGTAATTTAGGACTATTGATTGCCCCTGCGCTGAGAATGATCTCCTTCGCGCTAATCGTATACGTTTGATTGTTCAAAGTGTTGATATAAGTCACGTTCCGAGCGGTGTCGTTCGAGAAACCAATGCGCTGGACCCAGGCATTGTGGATTAACTGTACGTTTGGCCGATTCCCCATTTGCCAGCCAAAGGTGTTGAGGGCGTAGGATCTAGTGCGATTGGAGACGCGGATAGTGTCCAGGCCTAACTCAACACCGATTCCGGTGCCGTCGGTCAAGTCTACCTGTTGCAGGTCGAGTTCGGATTGCAACGCTTGGGCAAAGGGCAGGTCGAACCCAGTCAGGCCGCTTGAGCGGCTGACTTCCAATGGCCCATCTCCATAAACGCTGGTGTTCACCACTTCGCTATAATTCGCGGGTTGATATGTGTAGTGGGCAGTTGCCTTGAAATTCTGGAGCAGCGAATCCCAAGCGAGGTTATCATTTCCAGAGATTTTTGCCCATTCGTCGAAGACTGACGATGCGCCACGGCAGTAAATCATAGCATTGACGGCGCTCCCACCTCCGAAGACGCGGCCCTGCCACAAATTGGGGGTCTGGCCTCCCAGGTTGGGATCTGGCTGTGAATTGTATTCCCACAGGTACGGTAGCACCTCTATAAAATACGCGGGTACTAGGTCTCCGTCAGCAGAATCCTCTGCATCTCTTGATGCATCTGTGAACTACCATTGATCACGCTCTCATCACTGCCATCGGGTCCAGCTTCAAGAAGAGTGACATTGACGTTGGGATTCCGAGACAGCTGTTCGGCAAGTACAAAGCCTGCTGGTCCTCCGCCAACGATCACGTAGTCAACGCTTCCGGCTAGTTCTTTTGCTGCCCCTGAAGATACGGCTGCTAGGGCGAGCAAGCATTTAAGCAAAAGACGATTGCGTGTCATGTTCCCCCAATTTGGCGTTAGGTATTCTAAAACAAAGATGTGTCAAACGAACGATCTGGGAAGATGGAGAATAAAAAAGATGGATCTTGGATGATGGGAGATGGAGCAAGGTACGTCAAAGTGAGAGATTTGCGGACGCAGAGGCTTTTGTAGTTTTCCACGTACCTCTACAAGCTGACCGACAACGGTCGTTGGCCGGTCCAAAGGAAAGATCATCTCCGTGATTCGCTTGCAACGGAGGTGCCATAGTTCCATTAGGCTTCCTGCCATGATAGCCCGAGATCCTTCACATGATTCCACGTTGCAGCGACCAAGATCCTTTGCATAACCCACGTGGCGGCAATGTAGGAACCCGAGGACCCTATATTTGGAAAGATGCCTCATGGCAATGCTTCGTGTCATCGAACGCCGATCACACTTCAATCGGAATCCGGCCATGGAGGTCAGGAAAGGGAGAGGTGATATAAGCGCTAGTGATCCTTAAGGCAAACCAATTTGTAGCCACGGAAGTTACCTTCTCCAGGATACTCGAGTTCTTCTCGCATGGCGATAACAAGCGGCTTATCTCAGGGCCGTCAGACGTCAGCGTCCAAGCCAGGCCCGACTTGGTAGGGTGTAAGCCACGGGCTGCACTGTCGCCACACCAAACTTTAGGCGCAGGAGGATGGCCGCCGTGCTCAATTAACTGCCTAGACGGGTTTAGTTAACGAGTGCGGGAGTGGAAGGAGAATTGAGGTCAATATCAGGGATTCAGAGGTAAAAAAGACAAGCGTATAGCAGGCTTTAACATATCAAAGGCATCATCTTTATGCAAGCCTCAGCTTTTCTCGCCCCTGAGAATGTCAACATTTTGGTAAAGCGCTTGAAGCGCTTTCACCTTTAATCATCCTCCTCTTTCTTCCCTGAAGGACCTCCTCCTCCTCCTCTGCCTCCTCCTCCTCATCAGCTGTCATGTGAGGGGTGAGGGGTGAGGTCAGTGGTGACGGCGGCAGCAAGGGTGACGGCAGCGAGTTTGAGATCTCTGTAAGCCTGTTAGTCAGGTGCTTATAAATTGTATTACCTACATGTTGAACGGCCAAAATGGGGCGTTCAAAACGGCTGAAATACGAGGCTGAAAAACAAGTGCAAAAAATTGAGGTGCTGTGGTGACGCCAGCTGCCTAGCAAAGTCTAGTTTCCACTAGTAATTTAATATGTAAACGGGCTGGCTCCGCCTGGCCAGGTGGCGCCGAGTAGCCGAGTTGGTTTCGGTGTGGACGCCGCCGTCTGACGGCCCCGAGACAAGCCGGATGACAAGGAAGGCTTGAGCGAGCGTTTGGTGGGCGAGGAGTTTTCGGCGGGTGAATCCTTTCGGGCGCGGCCTTTTGCGAATAAGAATTTGCTTGTGTTGTTTGGTGGAGGGATTGCGGCTTGGCATTTACGGTGGTGGGAGTGGAGTGTGATTTGGTTCGTGGCGTATTCTTTTCCCTTCTGGCGGTGCTGGTGATGGGGATCTTATGGATTGAGAGGAGGATATGTTCGGATGGGTTATGTACCCATCCATGGATAAAGAGCTTTTTTTTACAAATGAACTGCATATCTTGATGAACTGATGAGCTAGTTCTTGTTGAATTTATTCAATGGATTGACTTATTTTGTAGAACAAAGGAGGAATCGCCTAATTATAAAGGCCATGGCTGAGGAGCCTAAACCCCGAAATTCACCCGATATACGCCGGGTATATGCGACGACCGAGGCCGACAGCGTGCATATTCAACAATTCTAATGCGTCATGATAGTCTATCTCTGCGACGCACAAAGACTTGCAACACTGACCTAAGCTTCAGAACTCAACTTAAATCCGTCCTGTGTTTGATCTGAAAAGCATGCAGCGTAATAAAAAAACTAACGTCGATCTGATATGAAATCAGGCGCCGACAGGTAAAGACCCGACGCGTTACACTTACCGCAACCAGGCTTTGTCTGATAAGTTGACTTCGGGTTCACTTGACATGTCGTCAGGGTATCCTTCGACTGCTGGTTGGACGTCTCGCCCTCATAGTGCGCGCTGTAGGCCACTTCTATCAAGGAAGCAAAGAAATCCTTCTTTCTGATTGGATAGTTCATGCATCGTTTTATTCCCTCTCCCATGAGAATCATATTCTCTTTCGCCACAAAAGCCAATCCAGCTTTAAATGCAGTCATGAGGAGATCAGCAATATCGCCGCTTACACAAAGGGTTTCACTGACTTGGTTGAGGCTATTAAACAGAAGATGTAAAACCCAAGTAATTATGTTTTTTACAGTAAGCTTCAGAGTAAGACGCATTTCAAAGGGGCGAAATCTACTCATTCCGGTGTGAGACTGAATACAACTACTGATGACAGTGACAAGTTGATCTGATGAAAGTAAGACGGTATATCTAATTTAGGTCGATCCGACTTGATAAGTTGACAACTGTTGACTAAGTACATACAAGCGATGAACGACCTCATAGCTTACGATTAATAACAAATTCAAGACTATCATTAATAGAGCTGAGCCGCCAAGAGTATGCATTAACTGGGTGATGAAGACGGACGCCAACAAAAGCCGCTACTGTGAGCCTTAGTTATATCGAAAATAGGTAAAAGAGTACGGAGTCAGTGAGCACTATGAGGAGCCCCTCTTCTACAGATGAGGAACGGCCAAAGACAATGATGAGTCCAACGACCAAGGTCATGGTGAGCTCCGAGGGAAGCAAGATATCACTCAAGCCCACACCACCGCTGCAGGCAATGCAACATTTGAAGGCACATCTACACTTCAGTTGACCAAACTTGTTGTCTTCGTCCTGCCGCTCCACATGTAAATTTTCTCGAGTTCCACAAGCGCATTGTAATTTCCATCATGCAGGGCGAAGCGGATGTTTGCGGACATATACACTAACACTCGGCAAAAGCTGGAGGTCAATGTCTCCGGCAGCTCCCTACGTGATTCTTACTGTCGAGTCTTTCATGTGACAAAATACGACAACAGCATCGTAGCGCAAATTGTCATCATCGCCATGGTACGCGTATGGCTGAGCACTTGTTAGGCAAAAAGACATGCATTGGTTATGCGGTGTTGACGGCTGGTTGCTCTACAGAGTGAAACTGCCACGGAGCTGGGTGGAAGGGATCAGGATGCCTTATCAGCATTTGCGTGTACCCTGAAGTATGGGAGGCGTTATTTCTGTGGCCTGTGGCGGGCTCAGTTGCTTTGGTCTTCAAGGAAGTTCCGGAACTGATGTTATGAGCTGCCAGCAGTTACTTATAAGAGCAGGATTAAGGCCTGTGTGGTAATTCTCTGGTGCACGTACGTCGATGAACACAACATACATTAAGTAGATTACATAATTAATGATTACACCCTAAGATCCAAAAGAAGTAGAAGAGAATGGCAAATCCCTTTGTCCTGCCCAAGACCAACACCGGTTATTGTAGACAATCTTCATCCAATGAACATCAACCCTACGCCAAGGCATAGCCTCAACCGATAGACACCGCCATGACGTAGACAGCCAAGGGACGACCCAGACAGGCGTAAGAAACAACAATTAATCATCTAAACACCCGGCACATTGAAATCGGGAAAGTTGGGCCAATTGCCCAAGTTCCCCGGATCACCGCCAATCCTGACCCACGTGGAATGCGAGGGCGTGGGTCCATCAAGAACGAAGAGCTGGTACCATCCCGGAGGGCAAATGTTAGCATTGGGTGGCGCTGTAATCGTGCACGATGTCCCAGCGCAAGCGACGGCCGGGAATATCGTCCGCTGGCCCATACTATTCCCGTGCGTGCTAGTCTCCGCACCCATCAGTGAAACACTAACACTAGAGATGGGGCCTTGGGCCAGAGTGACTCCAATTGTGATGGAAGCGCCATACGACCAATCTTTGTTCGTGATGGTAAAGCTCGGCTGTGTCAAGCTCGAGAGGAGGTAAGGAGGATAGAAGGCTTCAACACGGTATTCTTCCGGGTTGACGCCATCCTGCGGGTCGGATCCCGAGACCATGACACGGCCGTCTTGCATGAGGATAGCTTCGGAGTGGTAGAGACGTGCGACAATGGTGTTGGCCATGATGCTGAAGCGGGAGTTGACGGGCTGCTTAGGGTCGTAGAGCACGGCGTTGAGGTTGGGGCCGGTGGCGAGACCGAAGCCGGCGACGCCATGGAAGGCGCCGTTGAGAATAAGATAGGTACCGTCGGGGAGAGCGGTCATGCAGGAAATGACTCGTTGGGAGGGCTTTGGTTGTATTAGTGAGATATTCCAACGAGATAATGCGGGACATGGTGGAGCACTTACCATGCGCTCGATAACCCACTGCGAATTGGCAACCTCTGGCTGGATGGACACGCAGTTGTCGATGGCTTGAGCAGGGCCTGGTGTTGATCCACCGCAAAGCATCACTGTCAACGGATCCGAGTATGGAGCACGTTGAGGCATCAAGACCGCTGTCCCCTCCAACGGATACGTGCGTCCTCCGGCAGGATTGTTGACGGGGCCGGGAATCTGCGGCATCTGCTTTACCGTTGCGAAGGTAACAGCATCCATAATTAGAGCCTGGTTGTAGTAGGCAATGAAGATGCCACCCCCAGGAAGGACACAGAGGAAGGGATACAGGTTGAAAGGATCAGTTTGTTGCAGGAACGGCAAATTCACGAGTGGACCGACTTTTGGGAGAAGTTCAAGACTGGGTGAAGGGGCGGCGTTAGAGCCCACTTCGCCTCCGACCACCAGGATGGATCCGTTGGTCATCATCATTGCAGTTGGATACCAGCGCCCTGCTTGGAGTGAAAGCTCGTCCACATTCTCTTGCCAATCGTTGACGCCTGGGGTGCCGGGAGATCCATCGGGCCAGTATATTCTTATACCGAACGTAGAAGGGCCGGACCATCCGCCGATGTTGATCTGCCGCCCTACTTTATCTGGAAGTGTGATGCCAGCCGAGCAAAACACATCAGTCTTAACGTGCATTGTTCGCCACGCTTGTGAGGGATCGCTGATAAGAGATACGTCCAACTCATATGCACCCGTCGAATTCGCTTCTCCGGTGCCGAACTTTTCCACAAAGGTGTATTTGCCATTGACGCCCGGGGTGGTCAAGAGAGGGATGCAGACACCGCCAACTAATATCCGGTATTCACCAGCGGCGCCACCTTGTGGTCTGTGCCACGTGTTGATGGGCGGGCCGGTCCAATTGTAGTATGATAGTAGACCGCCTGCACCGCAGAGCGTCGAGGCATTACCGCTACATGGAACATTGCACTGGGAGTCCGGCACTAACTGCGCACCAACGACAGCGATGTTCGATTGATCCCCACAATCTATACGTAGTTGTCAACGACTGCGAACGGAGGTCATATCAGAAGGAGGTACATACAGCATTCATCGCCGTACTCCATACCGGCGGCCATATAGCCGTATTGTGCGCATTGAGTAAGGCATGTCGTAGCGGTGTTGGTATTGGTTAAGATAAGCTGCCATGGGAACGTCCGCTGTTGGTTGACATTATCCCTACCAATCAATTAGTAGACAAGCAAAAGGCTGTTTGATGCAAAGTGAAATGAACTTACTGAAGACATCCCTGATACGTCCAACTACCTGGCAGATTGGCTGTCTGCACCGTAGGCGCTGCGTAGACTTGCACTGGAATTTTGGTGGAGTAGACGCTTAGTAGACCAGGACCACCACAGATCTCATTGGCATTACCACCGCAAGTCATGGCACACTGTGAGTCGGCGCTCGCGAGCGCTCCTCCATTGCTGATGTAGTTGTCACAGAAGCACTGCACGCTGTACTCCATGCCGGCAACCGTATATCCAGCAGCCGAGCAAGCGGCAATACACGACTCGATGGTCAGTTGCTGGTTATCAGGTTGCTGGTTAGCCGCAATGGCGCGCCCCTGTGGGGCCTCAGCGTAACAGCCGGCGTAGTTCCAGCCGGCGGGAAGGCCGGTTGCGCTACGTACAGATGACAGCAAAAGCAACGAGGAGAAGGTAGAAAGAGCGAGTGTCGGCGCCATTATAGGCGGTATTAGTTGGAGTGACAACAAACGAGTGTAGTCTTCGGGTCAGTAATTATAGTAGGCCAACAGCGACAAATGATATGCCGCGAAGGCTATTAGGATGGGTAGAGACTGAAGGAGTCCACGGAAAAGGCGAGCAACAGGCATATATATAAACAATTGAAGATAGATGGTTGATGTGCAGGCACGACGCCCGTTGGACCCACATTGGGCGATTGCGACTCACTACGTAGCGCGGGCGGTGTCTCTCGAGCGACGACAAAGACTGAGGGCCGACCCTGCCAAAGCCAAGAAGGCCTGCGGCACTGCATGCATCTTGATGCATCTCGACTTGTCGGCCAATGATATGTCCCAGGGGACCGCAGAGCATTGGTTTGGATGGGCGGGATGATCAGGGGCAATGCCCCAGAGCCTCCAGAATTGGACAAATGAGAGGATGAGTCGTCGATAGTCGATACGATGGCGCTACCGACGTTAGGGTTACAGGAGCCATGCGCTGGTCGTGCCGCGAACCAGCCCGCTCGTGCCTTAGCGAGTACGAGTACCAAAGTTGATGCCTGCTCCAATATAACGGTGGGAAGGCGTCCCAGCAACGCAGCGCCCACGCTCTGGAGCTGTCCCGTGTACGGGGTACGGGGTACGGGCGTCTCGAATGCAGCACACACGTGCTCCAACCTAGGCTCTTTCCCATTCAGTCAACCCCGCCGCCCAACGACTCCATTGTGGCGCGCGCAAGCAAAGCACAGCCCGTGGCTTTGCCATGGAGTAACTCTAGTCAGCGAAAGATCGAGTCCGACAAATGGCTAGATGCAAGTCTAACATTAATGGGCTCTTGAGGCACGGTAGAATTTTCCGGTGAGGTCGACATCATCGTCAACTTGGTAAGTCACCCACGCTGGCAATAAGAACAGCCTGTATCTCTTGAACCTTCCAGTCATGATATCACATAGGGCAAAGGGTCTTCGGCTCTGCAGGAGAGGCGCCTAAGCCATGGCGTAGGAGCCTGCATGCGTAGGAGATGAGATGAGATTTCAATCGTTTCGAGGAGTCGTGTGATTCTTGCCTGTCCCACATCTGTTTCTGCTCCGTCTATTGTCCATTTGCCCGGTTCTTTGCTTTGTGGATGCCGGCAGAAAACAGCAAGCTCGCCCGAGGTCTTAGATGCATGAACTAGTCAGACGATGCCTTGGATCCTTCGGGCTGATGAAGATTTGTTCTTTGTTTGCTCGTATCTCCAGATGGTTAATAACGCAAGCCCAAGCTTAGAAGGAGTATTAGGCTATTAGCGCACCACCACTCGTGGGCTGTGGCTTTGATCGCAAATGAGCGCGTGTGATCGACGCCGGATGCATCAGGTCGGTAGAAGTGTGACGATCAAGACCAAAAGGTTCCCTACCTACCGTACGGATGGACTCGACTGGTTGAGCGTGCAGGCCCTAAGGGATAAGGGATAAGAGACCTAAATTAAGGTACCTAGATTAAGGTGCCTTACTTGCCTGACATTAATCCACGCGCGCAGGGCTGACGGCTCCAGGCCGGCACGAAGCGGCACACGGTCGGGGACGGAATAGCGGGGCAAAAAGTTGATCGGACCGTTCACGCTCATCAATAATGCTGCTGCAGTGCCCCAGGCAACAGCGGCACGGTGGAGATAGCTGTGGATGATGATATCTAGGTAGTCTCCGGTTCAACAGCACTAGCTCTCTACACAATCAGCACCTGCATGAAGAGCGGAAGAGCGACAGAACGACTGCGTCTTTTGTTCCTCCTCAAGCTTCCATGATCTCGACGTGGTCTCGAAATCATTCCAGGCTTGGGCGGGCCAATGGCCGAATGTCGCTTCTTTCCTTCTTCCTTCTTCCTTCTTCCTCGCTTGGCACGCCCGGGTTAGTCTACCTTAGTTACATGTAGGCGAGTCCTCAGCACCAACTGAATCACTCCTTCCTCGTACTCCGGACTCGGGCTCCGGACTCGTCCTCCGTACTCGTCCTCCGTACTCGTCCCTCCAAGAGCCTAAGGCACTCCCTACAGCTGGTGGAGATTAGAGGGATTTAGCCACCCTGGTCATGTTTTTTGAGCATATGTACGCTTTAAGACAGATACGGTTGGTCAGAGTTTTAGTACGCGTTTCCCTGTTCCAAAACCACTTACACTGCAGTTTACAGTTACCGTACACCCGTGCGCATTTGCTCAAAACCTAAATATGCTCAGTCACTGAGCAAATATGCTCAGTCACTGAACTACGCTAGCAACTGAGCCAAATTGCTATTGGTTCCATACCCTGTCATCAAAACAGAGACGCGTACTTAAGGCCACTAAGAACTCCGTCTTACCAAAACAGTATTAAAACGTGCATATGCTCAAAAAATGCTCAAAAACAATACCGGGGTGGCTAAATCCCTCTATTAACCCCTGCAGACCGCACCCCGACTCCGAACCCTCCTTCTCTTCATCAAAGCACGCCTCCACACGGCAGGCATGAGTGGGGATTTGGCGAATACGAATAGGAACTGCTGGTAGCCACCTGATATGATGCAACTGCCAACAAGGCCTTAACGCGCCTGCAGCCACCTGCGGAGATAAAGTTGCGGTGTGTACCGAAGTACGGCCAGGCGCATCCACACCGTGGACGACACCCTCGTGGGTCGTCCCATACTGCCACCCTGCGAGCTCCATGGTACGAATAAGCCCGAGCTGCCCGACAGAGATGCTGCATATCACCCACTATTGGACGTTTCAAAACACTCCGAATGAGGCAGCCCAGGGCTTGGATGTCCCAAAGAATACCCACACTCGACGTTCAACTTCGCCTCCATCACTCTTCCCCGCGGTGGGGTGACACGAATCCTATGGTAAGCGGATAACGCTCGAAAGAGACGGCGCCTCGGCCAGGCCTCCCGATTCGCTACCCTGCCTTACTCACAACAAGGCCTCTGGTCAGCCTAGGATCGCCTGTTCGACGCGTATCAAATCTGGTCTCGTGTTGCACACCGACTTCCACGCACCTGCTCCAGTCGGATCGAGCATCGAGACTGCATCCCGTGTGTGTGTGTGGAATTAAGGTAGCTTGTCATTAACACCTGCGCCGTATCAATGGATTGCCTCATTCATCTCACGGCACAGTGTTGTACCCAGAACAGTGTCTTCATCGAACAAATTTACCTTGTGAAGACGAAAGCGGTCCTGCGGGCTTGATCGGTGAGGCACCGCAAAGGATTGTCAACATTGAAATAGGATGAAGGATGCCGCGCCCTTACAGTGCCCCCACCTCATTTGATAGCTAGACGAACGATGAGCCTATTCGATCCGCCTGGTGGTGTGAAGCCTGAGGAGCTCTCCATCCTCCCCCCCACATGGAAGCTCACGCCGAAATCCTTCCTGGTAATCGCATGCGATCTGCCGATCCTCCCACGTCTCCCTATGCGACCCTAACGCCGAGGATGCAATGCACCCTTTCTCAGCTGAGAACCTGCGTCTGCCTTCCATCCTTTAATCTGCTGATGCCTTTGCTGTTATTCTCCTCATGACTCATGCGACTTCAACAGTCGCCATGCATCATAGAGTTTCAAGCAACAGCCCGACCTGCGTTTAATCTCCACACTCGTTCTCTACAGCTTCATCGCGTGGATCTCCCTCTTGACCAGGTGTTGCAAGTTCATCATGCGACCCCCAATTTGCAACGCACAACACGAGACTCCACACAAGGCTCCACCCATTGATCCGACGTACTTTGTGCACGCTCACTCTCTGCAGAACCAACCCCCGGATTCAGCAGTCCGTCCGTCTCTCACCTTTAAATTGTTTTCTGCAACAGGCTCGAAGGGACACATGACGCGGCTGTAATTTCAAGATCTCACGAACCTGCGTTTCACGTGCCGCTTCTCTGCGCTGAACAAACAGCCGCGCCAAAGAGACCGAGCCTTGATCCCGAGCTGTGGTTTCCTCCCTGCATCTCAGCCATCGCGGTCACAACGCACCATCCTTCACTCGGCCGGACAACCAGCCGACCGGTACTACCTTACCGACACCTCCACTCCGCCCACCAGGGCTGAGCTGGCTCCATGCCCCCGCCTGCCCCGCTGTGTGACCCCGGCAAATCCCAACGATGCTGCCCCTTGAGGAGCGAGTTCAAAGAAGCATCGACGCTCTCCCCGCTATTGGAGGTGACCGTCGCTCGCGGGATACAGAGACAGGGTACGGGAGCATAGGCGGTAATCAAGGACCTCGGAGGGTAAACATGATTTCCCTGTGTATACTCGTACCTAGTATCTATCGGAGTCGCACCCCAAATATACATTCTCAATTTCCATTTACGTCTCTTACCATCTCGCTCCATTACAAGGTAACTCCGTCCCCCCACCCCAATATCTCTCCCCCAAGACTTCTATCAGTCATGTTCATATCCCCGCCTCCCCGAATCTACCGCTCTCGAGACAGATCCGGAAGGTTTAGCAAATCGCATCCACTTCCGCGCTCGCCGTTGAGGGTAACCTTCCTAGACACGACCCCACCCACCGCAGCGGCCATTCCGGTCATCACCATCAATGAACTGATGTGCCCCGGGGGGATGGGGCGGCAGGTACGAGATGCACGATATGCAGTCGATGCATGTCCCATGCAAGTAGATACCTCCGTGGGCGTCGTTGTGGTGTGCTCGTAAATGCAGGTGAAAAATGTCCCATGCGGGGAAAAAAGGGAGAAACCGACAGCGAGGCGATGAGGGTGCTGAGATTTAGGAGATGAGCATGGGAGACTGAGGCGACGATCAAGATTCAGCGGGGAAATAAGGTAGTGTCTGATGTTGGGCGGGTACATTAGCCTTGAGGTTTTGGTGGACATTTTATGTTTCATGCGGATTGGTCTACGGGGCCGGGCTGCTGCTCATGTAAGTCGGGTTTTCGGTGTTTGTTTTTGTTCTGTCTGAGTTTATACCATAGGTTCAAACTTTCTCCTATTTTTCAAGCTGATTTACACAATGGTTCAAAGGTTCCTGGCCGCCAGTGCTGTTTGCTCGAGACGTCGCTTCATCATCAGAAGAGAGTACAGTACCCATGCTTCGGATGTATGATTAAGATTTGGTGTCGTATAAATCTGATCTCTGATCCTGGTATCTGCGCTGGCTTTCGTAATTCCACAGTTAGTCTCCGGATCTGGCGTAAAGGCAGGCAGTTTCCATGCAGTGGCGAAGTTCTTCATTCCAGCCTGAAATCTATTGATTAATTCGAGGATGGCTTTATACCTTGCACCTGGCCAGTATGTGCCAAGAGAAAAGTGTTGTTTAGTTGGCATTGACATAGAGAAGAGCTTTGGCAATTGCAGTGAGATGCCCTAATCTTCTGCGCACATCCATTCAATTCCAACTTGTGCCGCGTTTTGAAATCTACCATATGTTCGTCTCTACACTTGCCACTTACACTCGAGCCTTACGCCATGCCTAGCATCACTTCTGTGGGTAATCCAATGTGCACCCACTTGTGCATTGACAATTTGACAGTGTTTCTTACCCACCTCGACACGGCGCCGTCGCATAGAAACAGTCTGGGCTGAGGACCTGGCGGTTTCCCATCCTTTTCTAGGAACCCACACACTAGAGTACTCTAGCTTTAAGACTTTGGGGTCCATCACAATTGAATCTTCATGGCACGTACAGTCTTTAAGCGTAGAGGCAATAGCCCGCTCCAGCTGTGCCATAATTTCATACCCTTCGCGCCAACAATTGGAGGTAATGCCGCCAAATATGGGATCCCAATCGGTTAGGGGATATTCGTCTCTTTTGAGAGCTTGGACGGTTTCATACCCGCCAAGATGATCAAGAGGCTCGTAGCCGTTCTGATGGTGTAAAAGTACGAGCCCGCTACAAATTGCTCACTGGTGGGGCCGGCTGGAGGGGACTCTCCATCGGGCGTCAACCTGTAGTATGGCTCTGTCGCTGTTGGAAGCTCTTCGCCCTGCTTCGTCGCATTATCAAAATCGCACAGTTTGACATGACCGTCGGCGTCCAAAACGATGTTTGCTGGCCGCATGTCGCCATCAAAGTAATCAAGCTGTTCGAGGCAGGCTGCGCCACTGGCAAGCTGTTTGATGCAGCGGTGTTGTAATTGCTCGCTGATCGGTCTTTCCTTTTGTTAGGCAAGGCGAACTTTGAGAGACTTGCTTATCTGCTGCATGAAAATACCTTTAGATGTGCAAAGGAAACAATGCATGATGTTTGCATGACTTTTCCTAAAGAGAAGCTTCCATACGTCTCTTTCAGACTCAACATCCTCGACAGCTGAGTCCATCATGAACTGATGATCAGATGTTGAATTACCAAATTGAAGAGAAACCTTGATGATGATACTGACAGAAAGGCAAAAGATGCTATCATTAGCACTTATAACGAGAAACTCATAACGTTTGAATGACGTTCACAAGCTAATAGTCACTGTTGCAGACATGATTCTGAAAGGACGGGTGCTGTTGACAACGTGATGTGAAAAGCTGAATTGAATAGCTAGCAATGTGATGAGATAGTATGTACTGAGGACGCGGTTTGCGGCCCAGCAGGAACACCATGATCCGACAGGAACATCATGTAAAGTATGGCAAGCAACATACTGCGGATTTCCATACAATGTGTAATAACGAGTAGTCCTGAGGGAGGTACAGGTTGAGGAGGCCGGTGATGATCTTACTGATAAGGTGGGGCGGCTGAACAGCAAGCCGAGGTTCATCCGTTGTGGAGTAAGCTTGAGCAGGTACGAGCACTATTCCTCGACGATGCATTCTTCGCATGCTAACTGAGCCTACACCCGGCCTTCATAGACTCTAGAAGTCTCCTTTCTAAGAACGCGAGGGAATCATTGCTCCGCTCGAAGACAAGATGACATCGCAAATCCCCGAATTCAAGCACTCCGAAGTGGGCGCCATCCCTGCCATCGTCAACCAAGCGCGCACCGCCTTCAACACCCATAAGACCAAACCCGTTGATTTCAGACTCGTGCAGCTGCGCAAGCTCTGGTGGGGGTAAGAACATCAACGCAGTGTACTACCAAAGACAGTTGCTGATATCCTCGTCCCCTAAACAGCCTGAAGGACAATGAACCCGCCCTGCTCGAGGCGTGCAAACGCGACATCGGCAAGGGCACCTTCGAGACCATGCTCACAGAAATCAGCTGGTGCGAGAACGACATTGTCTTCGTTTGCAACAACCTTGCCAAATGGGCAAAGGACGAGAAAGCGCCGGACATGCCTCTCACAAATGCCCTTCTAAGTCCAACAATCAGGAAGGATCCACTGGGATGCGTGCTTATTATCGGGTCCGTTACATCTTTCCTACTTTGCCTGACCAGGCACGGACAGTACTAACGCTCCCTCCTCCACATTAGAGCCTACAACTTCCCCGTCCAGCTCTCCATCGGGCCCCTCATCGGCGCCATTGCAGCCGGCAACACCGCAATCCTCAAGCCTAGCGAGAGCGCCCCTGCCACCGCAGCCGTGCTGCAGCGCGTCATCGAAGACTACCTCGACCCTTCATGTTACGGCGTCGTCCAAGGCGCCATCCCAGAGACGACAGCTCTCCTCGACCAGAAGTGGGATAAGATATTCTACACCGGCGGCGCCAATGTGGGCAAGATCATCGCGAAGAAGGCGGCGGAGACGCTCACCCCGGTGACGTTGGAGCTTGGAGGTCGAAACCCAGCGATTGTGACGAAGAATGCGGATGTGAGATTGGCGGCGAGGAGGCTCTTGTGGGGCAAGTTCTTGAACGCTGGACAAGTCTGTATTTCGCAGAATTACATCTTGGTGGATAAAGAGGTCCTTCCAGGCTTTCTAGCAGAGCTCAAGACCGCGATGAAGGAGTTCTACCCTGACGGTGCCAAAGCGTCACCGGACTATGGCCGCATTGTCAACGAGCGACAATGGCGGCGGTTGAAGAACATGATCGACGAAAGCAAGGGGAAGATTTTGATGGGGGGTACGATGGATGAAGTTGAGAAGTTCATGGAACCAACTGTGATCCAAGTCGACGACTTGAACGATAGCCTCATCAAGGACGAGAGCTTCGGACCCCTCATTCCCATCCTACCGGTCGACGACCTTGACCAGGCTATCCGGATCGCGAACGAGGTCCAAGCCACCCCTCTCGCGCTCTACCCCTTCGGCACGAAGAAAGAGACGAATCGTGTCCTGAACGAAGTCCGGTCTGGTGGCGCATCGGTCAACGACTCCTTCTTCCACGCCTCGATACCCACACTTGCATTTGGTGGTGTGGGAGAGTCTGGTCAGGGTGCCTACAGGGGCAAAGCGAGCTTCGATTGCTTCACGCATAGAAGGAGCGTGACAACGACGCCCGGGTGGATGGAGGGTTTGATCAGTATCAGGTATCCGCCTTATAAGGGCAAGTGGGCCAAGGCCAAGAAGATGAACGAACTGAAACCGAACTTTGATCGGGAAGGAAAGGTGAAGACATCGTTGGTCAAGTATCTGCTGACCTTGGGCGCTGGAAGCTTCACGGGAGGGATGTCCCGATTTGTGATTATTCTACTGGGTAAGTGAATTGCTAGGCTTTCTCTCATTCTCGGAGTATGACACTGATGAGTAGAAGCGGCCATCGGGATCAGGCAGTATCTAGAGCGACGGGCAAGACTGTGAGAGCTTTCCCAGGGCTGCGAGCACATCAGGAGAGTGAAGCGTGGGTTTGACGACATTACTCCCCGCGGCGAGTAACTGTGTAAGGAAAGAACTGTGTTCTTAGTTACTCCAATATATAGATTCTCCAATATATAAAGAAGCTCTAAAAGCTAGGTAGAGAAAGGATCTTGAGAGCCGTATATGCTTCGAGTACCTTTGTTATTCAATGCTTGGGGATGATATCGATATCAGTATCAGCAGGCTCTCCACGTTCGCCACGTGAGCACGGTGGGCTCCTGGAATACCTTCAAGGCTCTCCGTAGCCATTATTGTTTCTCGGAGTACAGTTCGTTATTCGCCTCGCCAGGCCGAATGTGTATCAACGCCACGAGGCTGTGTAAGTCACCCATGCTTTAGGTGACGACCCGCCCAACCACCTTCCTTTCGCAAAACTCACCCTTCATTTCCTCATTTAACCACCAAGCCCAAGAACAAGCTAACAAGCAAGCATCATCATCTACTCTCCGTACTCACATCGTCAGCCCAGGTCCATACGACAATGATGGAAGATCGAAACGCAGCCATGACCAACCGGTCCCTCCGCACCATCCGCACAGCAAGCACGCCTCAAGCCTCGTCCGCCAATACCAGCTAACCTCTTCCCAGGAACTTGAATTCCTCACCGACACCTCAATCATAACCCCCGAGCAACTTACAACCATTCTCTCTCACCTACCATCCCAAACCCCGCTACATGCCCCCATCCGCGACCTCTCCTCAAACACCGCCGCAGCCGGAGCTACAACCCCCGTCGTACAACCACCAGTATCCCAACTGGCAGCCATATCCCTCTCCGAAAAGCACCAACCCAACAACTTCTACGCGCCCGTACCATCAACCTCCCCCGCACCGCCTCCACCAGCCTACACCCAACCCACCCCTTCACCCCTCCCACCCCTCGGTCCACCACCCCTCGCCACGGCATCAGCCCTCTACGCCTACACGCCCGCCGATGCGGGCGACCTAGCGCTAGCACCAAATGACCACGTCACGATCACAGAGTTCATGAACGCAGACTGGGCGAAGGGTAAGAACGAGCGGACAGGCCTCGTGGGTATATTCCCTCGGAGCTACGTCCGAGTGATAGATGAAAAGAGCATGGTCGGCGGGGCTCAAGCGCCACCGCCGCCGCCGGGGATGGGGTATGGGAATATGCCTTTGGAAGTGGCGCAGGGGCCGGTGCAGGGAGGGGCTGGGGGTGGGATGTTGGGGGAGACGGGGAAGAAGTTTGGGAAGAAGTTGGGGAATGCTGGTGAGTAGATCTATTTGTGTCTGGGGAGGAAACAGGGGTGGTAGGGTGCTGTGCTGACTTGCTTGGTGATTAGCTATCTTCGGGGCGGGGGCGACAATGGGGGGGAATTTAGTGAATTCGATTTTCTGATGAAGGAGACAGGGGGCTTTGCTGGTTGCTATAGCGTCGTGTTTGGGAATCAAGAGGGACATGGGGTTGCTTTGCGCTTGATGTGGAAAAAGACTTTAGAATTGCTTGTAGGATCTTACCACTACCCGTAGGTAATTAACACTGAGTCTGTATCTGTCTGCATTTCACCGCCCGTTACAGTTTTGAAACTGCTGAACTCTTACATACTCCCTACACATCAATTCATCTTCTGAACTCTTACACACTTCCCACATACCAATTCACCTAACAAGTTTCAAACCTTCCTCGGCGCCCACCCCTCCTTCACCCACCTCGCCGCCAATAAAAACGCCGCCCCCAGAAAGATACTACACCCAGCAAACAACTGCGCATACAAATACCTGCCCCCACCCGCCTTGATCAGCGCCCCCCCGATCGGGCTCCCCGTCAAACACGCCACCCCAATCACCACAAACACCATGGCCATGCGGATCCCCAACTTGCTCACATCGGGGCAAAACCCATAGATCGTCGCATTGTACAGACTCTGCAGTCCCGCGGCCGCAAAGCCGTAGAAACAAGCGACGATGAGAAGAGCGGTATGGGTGGAAGCGCCTACCCAGAGGAAAATGAGCATAGCGGACAGGAAGGTTGACGGGATGATGGTGTTCAGAGGCCCAATACAAGTGTCGGAGATGAGAGCGGGGAGGAAGCGACCGGGGAGATTGGCGACGTTCATGAAAACGAGGAGGTTGGTAGCAGACGAGTTGCTGAGACGGAGGGTGGATTGGCCGTAGGAGACGATCTTGAGCGCGACTGTCAGTATGGGCAGAGGGGGGTTGTTGGACAAGATGTGGACAAGACGCACGTAGTAGAAGCCGAAAAAGACGCCCCAGAAGGAAAAGAACATCCCCGCCATCATGAGCATGTACGGCACGTCGCGGAAAGCGGCCCAGTCCATTTCAGGGCGGCCGCGGCCGCGCCAGCCGGGGCGTTGCCGCGCGATGAGGTTGGCCGGGAGGAGCGTAAGGAGGGAGACCAGAGCGATGACTGGAAGTGTTAGCGGTGGTGTATATAGGAAGGTGAGGACGGGCAACGGAAAGCGAACCTCGCATAGTCCACGGAAACCCGATCTTAAAAACGAGTTGTTTAGCAATGAGCGGAAAGACAACACCACCTACGCATCATCAGCAAGCCTTCACCACCACCTCTCCCTCCCCCCACGACCCCATCCCATACCAGCAACGCACATACCCGTACTCCCCCCAGCAGCCGCCAACCCCGTCGCCACGCCCATGCGCCCCGAGAAATAACTCATCAGCACCACCACCCCACTCGAAAAGACCGACCCCATACCCATCCCCGTCACAACCCCCTGCACAAGCAGCAACTGCCACCACCGCGTACAGAAACTTGTGACGAGCAACCCCGCGACGAGCAAGGCACTCCCGCCGAGGAAACAGGTGCGGAAAAACCCCCGGTCGACGAGCGGGCTGGCGACGATACCCATGAAGAAGACGAGGAAGAGCTGGAAGGAGCCGATCCAAGCGATTTGGGAGGGGGAGTGCGATCGGAGGAGGGAGGATTCGTAGTAGGCTTGGAAGAGGCCGTAGGACTGGGTTTGTCAGTACGGTAGCTTGGCTGGATGGCGAGTGGGATAAGAGCTCACCATGTTGAGGCCTCTGGAGCAAGTTAGTGATCTGAGATGATGGGGTACGCGTGTGCAGAGAACGAGGAACTTACTGCGCGTTGAACACGACGAGATGGCCCGCGAGGACGTGGAGCCAAGCCATGGTGCCTCCATCCGGGGGCTCGTTGGTGAGGGCGTCGTCATCGGGTTTGGAGTCGGGGTGGTCGGAAGGGTTTCGTTCGTGGCGGGTGAGGCGTGCGAGTTCTGCGGTTTGGGCGATGGATAAAGGTTGAGAGCCAGGTGCGATGTGGAAGGCGGATGGGGTGATGGAGAGTCTGGAACGCCTGTTTTTGGGATGGTAAGGATCAAGACGAGATGGGAGCTCTGCTTGCTTGAGTTTGTTATCGTCCCAGCTGTCGTTGTAAAGTGGATACCAATCTTTTCTTGCGGTTGAAGTTCTAGATGCAGCTCGAGGAGGCAGAGCTGGTAGAGCCTTTATATTGTATGGAGGAGGTGGCTGATCGTTGGATGTGATGGTAGAACCTTCGGGGTCGTAGCATGGTATGGCGAAAGGTCTATCGACAGCCTCGTGTAGGGAAGGTGACGATTTAAGAGACGTGGCGGAAAGGAAGTCGGATAGGTAGATTCCCTCGCGGATGTCCTGGAGTTTCTTGGGGATCGCCATGGCTAGGAAGAGGTTGTCGTCTGACGGAGAGCAGATTGACAAAAGATATAGGATTATAGCGTAGGTTTAGACGGATGGTATAGAGATGACATGGGTGAATTCTAGTTAGATGCTGTGGTGGCTGTGATGCAATGCAAGTAGAACTTTCACGCTGGTGGGAATGATATCTGTAGGCCGCAATAATACGTGGAGTATTGCCGCCGAGCCCCCTAGTGAAGAAAGTAAAGCCGCAGCGGGTGGACATCCCTTACGTAGCTAAGGCGGAGTGTCGATGAAGTAGAAGCAGATCAGAGTAATCACAGAGTGGGTTACCAGCAACAAGAACGTGCTTGTCAGGCGCAGCTACACGACTTCGCATACTGGATCTCGGAGCCAGATATAGAGAATTGAAACGACTCCGACTTTGAATACAGATTGAATACAGATAAAGATAAAATAAGATGGATTTGGAGACTGAATACAGAACATTCCTGAGTTTTTTCGGAGAAGGGATGAAGCCTCAAGAATCTTCTCTAGCTACCAAAACCCAAGACTTCTTCTAAGATGATTTGAAGTACGCAGTAAGATATCAAGACTGTCAGATGTGCAAAATGTACATCGTCTGCTAAAACCACTGAAGCTGCCTCATGATTGAGGGGACACACTGACGGTACTACTAGTATAGACACGACATCACATCGCAGCGCCATGAGCAGCCAACCACACGGAGAAAGCCTGCGGATTCCTCGTCTGCATGAAGACAGTCCCAGGACCTAATCGTGATTAGCAGAGTCTTCATGCAACGAAGTGTCCATTCTCCCACCTGTGAATTTGCACACCAAGCCTTCACCAGAGCTGATGCCGGAGATGATCCCGCCACTAGCAACGCGCTCGAGCACGTACTTGCAGTTCCAGGCCACCAAATGCCCATTGTCGATGATGTACTTCTCGCCTTCTTGCAACTGTGTACAGTGTCAGCATGAGCTTGTAATCATTTAGCGAAAACACTCACATCTTTCCTGATGATAGCTCCCCAGCTCGAAATCCACAGAATGCCAATTCCGCTGATCTTGTACACGAACAAGCCTTCTCCAGAGAACATGGCCTTGCTGATGCCTTGATTCTTGTACTCCTTAACAATCCCTTGTGTAGCGGCTAAGAAAGCATCCTTGCCGACATTCCACGATTCGTTGCCTGTCAATCGGAGAGTTGTGATGTCTCCAAGGCAGGAGGGCGCGAAGAGTATCTCGCCTGGGCCAGTATATGTCGAATGAGCCATTTCGCCACCGGCGATAAGTTTCTTCATCGAAAACTTCACCGCGCCCTTGAGGGTGACGGTTGGGGACATCGCAATCATAATACCTACAAGAAGATGATCAAGATTTAGCCCCTCCCAATCTGGCAAACCACTCATACCACTCGACCAAGAGGACTGTAAAGGGAACTAACCCGGTTTCGCCTGCAGCGGACACCCCATTGCCAACTGCATCGTCAAGATCGTATTGCAGTCTCTGTGGCTAATACGATAACTCCCGCCGTTGAAAGTCCCCACGTCGTCCTGCGTACTGGTTGCACCGACAAAATGACCTGCCGGGGGTGCGCCCCCCGGCATCTGCGCTACCACATTATTATTTAATGGTTTCTCCGGCGACATGGCTGGCTGGGCGTAGGTCGGATGTCCGCCAACATCGCCACCTGGTGGAGGCGGCTCGGGATACTCCTGCTTGAAAGGGAATGGGGGCGGGGACTGGGGTGCTTGTTGGTAGGAAGTGCGGCGACCGCTGCTGGAATGCTGGTGTTGGGGTTGTGGGGGCGGGGGTGGGGGATAGCCGCCTTGGCTATTAGGGGAGGGTTGGGCTGGCGGTGGTGGGTAGTATTGCTGGGAGGGAGGGAGGCCTGGAGATGGTTGAGGTGGTGGAGGGAAGGTTTGTTGAGCTGGAGCATTGTCAGTAAAGAGCAGCTCTACCAGGGTCTAGGACCATGTGGAATACCGGACTGGGGATAGCGATTCTCTGGAGGAGCTGTCAGTTTGATTAGTATACTCCTATGGTCTCTTCAATCTAAGGGCCTTGTCATACGAGGATAGTATCCTCCGGTCTGGATAGGTGCGGGACCGCTCTGCCCGTAACTCGGCGGGGCGGCCATATTCGTATAACGCCTTTATCACAAGAGAGCTGTCCTCAACGCAGCCGTGTAACGTCCAAATATAAGAGCTCAGGAGCAGCAGATCTGCTCTGTTTAATACCACAGGACTAGGGCCGCTGCCGCCTCGAATGAACCTGCGACAAGAGCTGCGTCACGAGCTGCGCCAGGAAGCTTGGTGATTTGGTGATTGGTACCAGCAGAGGCGAGGAAGTCAGCAGCGTTGCTACAACAAGTATACAAAAAAGCAGGCTACCATGAAGTAGCAGAGGGACATAAGAGAATATAGCTTCTGAGAAGCTGCAGTAAATAACGCGCCTGGGGTCAGGACTCCATCTTAGACTATTAGTAGCAATAGGTAGCACGCAGAGTGGCATGATTCTATTTAAAAGTCACTTGCTGCAGTGGAGGGGCCACCAAGCCGCGGTCGATATGATCTTGCAGGGGTTGCAGGGGCAAAGCCCAGCGTCGTAGGCGCTCGCTGGAGCAGACGGTGACTGGCTACTGCTCGGGTGCATGCCTGGTTAAGGCGGAGGAGCTGGGCGGCTACGGCTTCTAGGCTTGGCGGTGAGAACAGAAACACCCTACGAGCTTGCCTGCGCCGCATTTCTCGTTTTCGACAAGTTCAAGTTGGGATCACTACTTCGGAGACGAGGAAGCTATTGTAAAGAGGGAGACACAGAAACAGACATGCTGACATTTTGATATCTGCCGAACCTGCGCCAGGAGCCTTTTCCAGGTGCTCGATGCTAACGAGCGTCACTTTGCAGCTAGTGCAAAGACCAGAAGCTCAAGCTCCACCAACATCTATCCCCAACCTCGAATCAACCCCATGCAGCCAGCCTCCGGACTTCGAAACACGTGACAACCCATCCAACGTGCATTGCAGAAACAAATCCTCCCCACTGCTTCCCGGTCATTGTCGGCCACCGCACACCTAACCCTGCTGTCTCTTACGCTTACCAACTTGAGCTGAGAAACCGGTCTTGATCGCGGTGACACTCCTTCGGCTACCGCAGGAGTTGCAGGTGACGAAGTAAAGACGGTTCTCTCCCTTGTTCAACTCCGTGTCAGGTGAGCGGCAGGTCTTACACGTAACGTATTCGACTGCACTATGTTAGTAAGGCTATAGCATCATCGGGTACTCCAGGAACTAACCGATGTATCTTCGTAAAACGTTCTCAATTTGTTTCTGCTGGAATCGCCCCTTGATGACCAATCGCCTTGAGCCATCAACACTTCCGCTGGTGCCCAATTCGGCAAACAAGAATTGTGTCACATGCTCATCAGTTCGCTTCATTCGCTTGCAGATCTCGGCGATGTTGGCGAAAATGGTCTTCTTGTTACCTTCGCGAAGACACTGAGGTGGAGGAATCTTGTAGCTCTTGGACCCGCTGGATAGCAGATCGGGGTGGTGGTTGTGTAGCAAGGTGAAAAAGCGAGACAGTAGGAGCGGATAGCTGATGGGCTGGGTGGCGCTGTGCTGCCAGATGCCTGTGCCCTTCTCCAGATCGCCGTCCTCCACCGGTGCAGGCTCTCCTGCAGTAGCCTCCGCCTCACCGTCTCCCACACCAGCTTCTGCCAGCTTCGCCTCAAAGTCATCCGCATCGGCAGTCTTGGTAGACTTCTTCTTCTTCTTTTTCTTCAAGGCTGTGGGATCGAATTCACCATCTACAGCGGGTGCTGGCTCGTCACCACCATCAACAGCTTCGCCCTCCTTAGGCTTCTTAGTCTTCTTCTTCTTAGCCAAGCCTTTAAATAGGTCAGTGACTTCATCGACTTCCTTGTCGACAGTCGCCGGCGCCTCTCCTGAAGCTGTAAGTGTATCAGTAAAGCTGTTCTGGGGAGGTAGTCTTGACAGGAGAAAGATACGCACTAGCTGAGTGACTCTCCGCCGTAGCCTTGTCTGATGTCCCGTTGTTTTCCGTGATATCTCCATTCGAATCGACGACTGTAGTTCCTTCACTGAACGCGACAGACTTTCTTGGTTTTCGCTCGGCAGTCATAGTCTCCTGGGAGTAAGAAGGTCAGTCTCGAAGGTCGCGGCTATGTCAGTAACGGCGACGTAAAGCCGCACAAAGCCTTTGATTCCAACAGAGAAGGGTTGCAGGGGGAAGCTGTACCGTCTCCGCCATGATTGCGCTGCTGATTAAGACCGCCTCGCCTGCAGGCGGTGTAGAAATCCTTGTGAGCACGAGTGTGTTGGGCGTGCGGGGTGTAGGTGTTGTGAGACGTCAGGACGTTGAAGGTAGCAGTGACGGCGAGGTGGAGTGATGCGATTAATATTCTTTATGCGGTTGTCGGGTATTCACTTCTCTGCCTGTGACTAATGCTGACTAATCAGGTGCGGCGAATCATCGCCACGAGTACGTGCGCCTGGGGTGTGTAGAGTAAGATAATTACTTCAGTCTTGCTCCAGCTCCGCCATGTATTCAGTGCCATGTGTTGCGTGATCAGGAATTGATCATGTCATCCATACGCCATTGACTCTGTTCGTCCATGGCTCCCATAGATCCAGTTGCCGCACCAATGCTCAAGCGGTCCTCATCGACGGCTGGCCTTGACGTACCCCCATCAAAGAAACAGCTTCATCACCACGACCTCAGATGGCGACAAGGCCTCCCTGATCAGTTCGAACCGCCACTTCAAGATGGCGAAGCAGCTCACTCTCTCCTTACGCGCGCTCTTGGCTTAGCTTTGGAGGCGGTTGGATTTGAGGGTGCCGATCCAGTCGCCATTGAAAGCTTCAGAGCGCTGGCAGAAGAATGTGAGCTGGCTCATTTACTGCGCTACGTCGAGCTTAGTATTGACGCAGACCAGACATGGTGAACTTCCTCACCAGCGTTCGAAAATCCATGCTATCGTCGCGGCGAACGCAAGCGATACCCCAAGATTATCTCCAGGCTCTGCATGAGCATCATCTCACATTGTCATCTCTGGTGCTACACCTGGATCCTCCAGTGCCACCCGAGAAATCTCAGCCACCACTGGCATCTGAGTTCACTCTAGACGATGGGCAGTCGGTCTTTTTCCCTTCATTCAAACCGATACTGGATGCGAACCCGAACTATCAATCAAGCGCATACATACCGCGTCACTTTCCAACCTTGCCCGGAGAACATACATTCAGGACAACTTGGGATGTAGTCAACCGGGAGAAGGACCCCAGAAAGATACGAGAACGTGCGACGGAAGAGGGTCGTCTGGGAGAGGAAGCATTACGAAGGTTAGTTGGCACAGGGGCACAGCGAGCGGAGAAGGATGGGGGACCTAAGAAGCAGAATACGGCGGATCTGCGCAAACGGAGAAAGGAGCTTTGGAAGAGTACAATGGATGCCCTCACGCAAGAAACAGGAGCTATGCCAGATTCTTCACGTGATACAAACGGTGGACGGTTTGAGGATTTATCGACTTCTCCTCTCACGTCATTTAAGAAGCAACGTCTGACCTCGGCCGTCAACGCTGAGAAAGGCTACTGGAGGAAAGGATCTAGGCCATAAGAATATAAACGTTGGCACGGTAGCATCATGGGCTGGGTAGCATCATTGGCTGTGCTGCATTGCTTGGAGTCTAGGGGTTTTGGTATATTGGTTCTGCGTGAATACCCTTTGCATCTTGGTCTGGTAGAAGAGTTAAAAAGTACATGATGTCTGCTCTTTGTACCACATAAAAATGCTCCTTTTGACGTGATCAGCTGTAACATACATGCTCGCAGCCCTAAGTACCGCCCAGCCCAATTACCCATTCAAACCAACTCCCCTCCCCGCTCTGTAAACGCCAGGCGCGTCGCAAGACCACTACATCTTCCTCGAATCCCAAGCTGTGGTCTCCACCATACAACCATCCCCACACCTGGCAATAAATTAGCCTCCTCCAAACATACTCAGTTCATCGACCTACCTCCGGAACGCCCTTACAATCGGCTCACACTTGATGTTCGGCTGCTGCCCCTTCTTCCCACCCTCCAAATGGCATGAATACTGCACCATCTCCAACAGTTCGCAATTCCTCAGATCGACTGGTGTCTTCCTTCGCCGTCCCTGCATGGTGATCTGGACTCGTTCTGGTAGATCAGAGACGTGGAATGCTTCTACAGGAGGAGCCATGATGGGATACTCTGGGAGCTCGACAGCGGGCGGATATGAATAAGTTCGCAGCGCTATTGCGGTAGCTCCAGGAGCGGAGAGGAGTAGTATGAGTGCGGTTACGCTAGGGGACCGATTATTTAGGGAGGTGAAGGAGGAGCGGTTGGATGAGGTAGGAAATCATCTCCATGGGTCCTATGAATATGGCTTTACAGCTTTCCGTACTAACAATCCACACCAGCTTCTCCACTCCCTGCGAGACCTGCACTCGCCTCAGCAAACCTCGCAGCTAGGCGTCCCACCTCTCGATCGACTTCTAAATCTCTTCCTTCACCCCCCTCCACGCGAGTCCCCAAGCCATACTCATTTCGAATCCGCGCAATCGAACCCTCGATTCGAGCCTTCCAAGAAGCCCAAACCTCCGGTCGTAGAGATCACAAGTGCGGCGCCATGCGCAGGGAAGAGGCATTTATTGTACTACATCGCCGCCTTGTCCGTCCTCCCAAGAAGCTACGACTCAATCCCGCTCCCAGGCCGGGAAGGTGCTATCGTGATCTTAGATACCGACAACCAGTTTGATGTCATACGGCTACGAGACGTTCTCTCCTCCCTCCTCACGTCGCGCCTCAAACCCCTTTCTCCCCACGCAGCCGCCCTCCTCCCCTCTGACTTGTCGTCCCTCCTTCACCATTCACTCCAACAAATCCACATCTTCCGGCCTCAATCCCCCACTTCCCTCCTCTCGACTGTGCATTCCATACCCGCCTACCTCATGAACCCCACCGCGCACTACTCTTCCTCTCGCCCTCTGCAGACTCTTATTGTCACGAATCTCAGCGCTTTCCTTTGGCAGACACGGCTCGAATCCGATGAGGCCCCCCGATCGGACCACAGAAATGCGAATCAATTCATTCAATATTACCGCTCGATGGTGCAAGAATTGTCAAAGGTACAAGAGGTTTTCGGCTGCGTCATCGTAGCGGCGAACCAGGGCTTCTCCTCTTTACAATGGATAAGGAAGGCAGAGGTTTCGGTGAAGCCGCATATGCCAGGAGTATGGAACGATTTCTGTACGCTGAAACTACTGGTTGGAAAAGAGGTGGTGCGGAAGTTCGGGCCTGGGATTAGTGCTGATGAGGCGATGCATGAGCGGGAACAGCGGCAGAGGGCGGTGGCGGAGAGTGGGTTCTGGTGCCGAGTGAATTGGTGGGATAGCGGGGAGTGGGATGTTGGGGTCGTGGAGGGACTGAGGACGCTCGATAGGGGAGGAGCATTCTCTTTCCACATCTCAGATACAGAAGTCAGGATAGAAGATGCAGGCTGAGGAAGCAGTCACAGAGGCTTGAAGCACATTCGACAAGGCAATTCCTAAGCACTTCAATCGATTCCCTTTATAAGCCGCCCTAACGAAACTTGCCACTCCGCATGCCATCCGCTCTGCAACTCGCTAGACATCATCTTCCCCGCATCTGATAGTAGGTCTTTGTTTTTTTTTTTATTACTTCAAGTTTTAAGTGCTTATGCAGCCTAGGGCTATGAAACACTATCACCATAAGGTGATAAAAGTACTGTACCTCACTCTTCTGCCTGAGTGACTAGCTCCTGCTTCTGGCTGAGTGTTGCAGAGAACCTGGCCCCCAGGGAAAACTCTGATCTTATAAACATATATAGTATGTGGGAGAAAATCCTGATGATGCCAGTGTCACTGGACGCTACAATCCACTTTCAGGTTTAAGCACAAGGAATTCCTACTTAAAAAGTTCACAAAAGCCTTAGACAATGCTTCATGCACATCAGTTGTATCCCTCTTCTTATTAGTCATCTGCTATTGGAGCGCTTGAATATGGGCCATATTCGCTCAGTTGAGGTAGAAGCTGGCCATGTGTAATGGGCTTCCAAAGTCGCGTTTTTGAGTCAATGTTTTTGGAGGCTGGCCATGTGTAATGGGCTTCTGAAGTCGCGTTTGTAGACTCAATAAGTCTGGTCAATGTATGTGGAAGCGGGCCATGCGTAATTGGCTTCTGAAGTCGCGTTTGTAGACTCAATAAGTCTGGTCAATGTATGTGGAAGCGGGCCATGCGTAATTGGCTTCTGAAGTCGCGTTTGTAGACTCAATAAGTCTGGTCAATGTATGTGGAAGCGGGCCATGCGTAATTGGCTTCTGAAGTCGCGTTTGTAGACTCAATAAGTCTGGTCAATGTATGTGGAAGCGGGCCATGCGTAATTGGCTTCTGAAGTCGCGTTTGTAGACTCAATAAGTCTGGTCAATGTATGTGGAAGCGGGCCATGCGTAATTGGCTTCTGAAGTCGCGTTTGTAGACTCAATAAGTCTGGTCAATGTATGTGGAAGCGGGCCATGCGTAATTGGCTTCTGAAGTCGCGTTTGTAGACTCAATAAGTCTGGTCAATGTATGTGGAAGCGGGCCATGCGTAATTGGCTTCTGAAGTCGCGTTTGTAGACTCAATAAGTCTGGTCAATGTATGTGGAAGCTGGCCATGCGTACTGGGCTTCTGAATTCGCGTGTTTGAGGCAATGTTTTGAAGGCTGGCCATGTGTAATGGGCTTTCGAAGTCACGTTTGTAGACTCAATGAGTCTGGTCAATGTTTTGAAGGCAAAGCCTTCGTGAACTCATCTTAGCTTCCCTACCAGGTGCACAACGTCTGGTAGGTACTGACAGGAGACACCACGTGAAGGTGTGAGTTCATTGTCTCCCAGTAGGTCTTTGTTGATAGGGCACAATTATTGAACAACCAGAGCTGGCAAGAACACATTACTGAATACCAGGTTAATTCATCAAGAGAAGCTGCAATTGAGAAGAAACTCATTACTTCCGAAGGAGAGATTAATTTGCGTAGTTTAGATACTACCTCTTACCCTGTATCTGTAAGGTATCTTAGAATATATCAACAAGGGGGGGATGGGACAACGGGTAAGGTAGACGAACTCCGGAACTAGCTCAGCCAGTCATGCAAGGACAGCAAGCGGCAAAAGAACTCCGCCACTTCCAAAAGACAGAGCGAGCCTTTCGCGGCACTGGACAAAGCAGCCGCTCGTGTCCCACGGGACAACGATGTTTAAGCCAGGGCAGTAACCTGGCCTGATCAAACCTCTGAAGCATGTATGCTGCGCGTGTCATCTTCGCCGTCGTGGACTTGTACCTGCTTGCGCAAGCTGTGGCAAGCTACCAAACGGCTCTTAACATCGATGGATTGTCCGTCCCGGTTGCTGGTGATGATGGAAACACTGTTGCCTGCGCAACACATGCCGTATGCCACTTATCATTCGTCCTGGTTACTCTGTACCTGTGCCTTTGTTATCATCTGTTCTTGAGATAGCTTGGGGTCGCAAACTGACCAGCGAAGTGTGGGTACCTGTCTGAATTCATCCCTGGAAGACTCAGCTTCAAAGGGAGCAAGGAATACGACTACGAGCAATCGCGCTATTGGTCCAGCCAGCAAACCTCTCAAACCCCCGCCTGCCGCATATCACCCTTGTCTTCCCTTGAGGTTGCTAAGGCAGTTCACATCCTTCGTATCCTTAAGTGTCCATTCGCAGTAAAGAGTGGAGGACATGCAGCCTTTGCGGGTGCTTCCAATATACAGGGAGGTGTCACAATTGACCTCATCAACCTCAACCAGATCAATGTCTCAGCCGATAACCGGACTACCTCCGTCGGCCCAGGGAACCGGTGGATCAACGTATACGAAAAGCTGGGTCCTCTTGGATTGACTGTCGTAGGTGCCCGAGTGGCGGACGTCGGGGTAGGGGGTTTGATACTCGGTGGTAATGGACCACATACAGTATCAAATTAAAGAAGTTCGCAACGATTTAACATTTGACAGGCGGGATTTCCTTCTTCTCTGGACGCTATGGTTGGGCATTGGATAATGTAAGGAACTATGAAGTCTGTCCCACTTCTATCCGTCGTTCTCTTTGAATTTAAACTCGGTCGTGCCAGCATGGTTGTCATCAGCGCTGAAGCATTATGCCCCTGTGCAGGTTGTTCTGGCCAATGGGTCTACCGTACAAGGGAACCACCAGTCGCATCCCGATCTTTATTGGGCACTTAGAGGCGGCGGAAACAACTTTGGTGTTGTGACACGTTTTGATTTGGAGACGTTTCCGCAAGGGCAACTCTGGGGTGGCTCGAAAAGCTACACTATCGATCAGAACGTCACCTTGCTCCAAGCGTTGACGAACTTCAACGAAGCCTCGCCAGGAGATCCAGACGCGGCAGTGATAGTGGGATTTGCCTACCTTCGGGACAATGGCACCTTTATCGCGTCGGTAGCTTATGACTATGCAAAGCCAGAGGCAGATCCTCAAATTTATGACAAATTCAAGGCCATTCCAAACAGAGGCTCGTCCATGAGAGTCATCGACCTAACAGATATCACACTTGATTTCAACAGGTCGGAACCCGCCGGGTACCGGTAAGTGGCCTTCGAAATCTGACGCTGTTGAGCTAACGGCACGGATCTACAGGAGAACCTACATAACAGCAACGGTCAGAAACGATGCTGGCTTGCTCGCAGAGATCCTCGAGATCTGTGTATCTGAGACAGAGGCCATCAAGAACTTTCTGGACATCTTACCCGTCTGTTTCTTCCAACCCATCACCATCGCGCAGATGTCACATTTCCCTAAAAATGGCGGCAATGCTCTCGGTATCTCCTCCGATGATGGTCCTCTTATCCGTAAGTCATCAATAATCAACCTCAGGCAGCAGGGCGCCCTGCATAGCCGTCCATAAGTGCTGAACCTCGTCTTAGTACTTGCTGTAGCCACCCAGTGGAGCGCTGCCGACGACGATCAAGACGTCTACAGAACCGCCCAGACCATCCTCAACAGGGCTGTGGCGCTGGCTAAGTCCAAGGGCCTCGACCACAGGTACATATACCAGAACTATGCCGCCTCGTCCCAAGATGTGTTCGGTTCGTATGGGCCTAAGAATAAAGCACGCTTGTTAAGGATACAAGAGCTTTACGATCCTGGAAAGGTCTTCGTTGATCTGCAGCCGGGGTATTTCAAACTGCGGCCGTCTGCCGAAAGTCTTCACGCGCAATGACGGTCAAGAGCAAAAGCAAGTGACTGTGGGCTTATTAGCAATTCTGAAGATGTTCTTGGTTTCTGATTGACAGTTAGGTCAAGTATCTGCAGCTACCAGTATTGACGAATAGACATCTTATGGTTATTACAAGTAGTCCTTAAGCAAGTTAAGCTGGACGGAGGCGCTTTGCCTGGATACTTGTATAACAACTGGTTTGCCGTACTCAGCTCCGCCTTGGCAGCTCTTTACTCTCTCCACGATAAGATCATAGCAATATCGCAACTAACGCTACCCATGTCAAGTTTCTAAAACGCTGTGATGGCCTGAAAGGAAATGGCCTTTCGCCGCCGTGCTTTCACCAGTCTGGTCGACAACACCTTCGTACAAGTCTCTGAAGCCCGTTCCGATCCCGGTTCGATTCCGGGCGCCGCCAATCCTTTTGCTACTCAAAGGGACAGACTCGGGAAGGTTGTGTTGGGGGTCGTTCAGTCGTGGTGTTGATTTTTGGTGGAGGTAAGGGGGAAGTCCGGCATTGGTTTGCAGATGTAACCTGCGGCGCGGAAGTACGTCCGTCTGTAAAGGATTCCATACAAGCGCTTTGAAGAACGCCGAGTGAGGCGGTTAAGCCATGATGTTACGGTCTATCCAGTAATTTGTAGCCTTGTGCCTGCCCTACCTAACCCCTCACTGGTCTCCTACCCGCTGGCAACTTATTTCGAATCGAAAGTGTCAACGGGGTAAGAGCTAGAGCTTTCTTCTCTACTTTCATCAAGTGTAATAATCTCCAAAGTTGCTTCAAGGATCCTTACCCCCTTGTAAGAAAACGCCGAGAACGACACTTTCGAGCACGAGGTCTTGTTATCAACAAACACAATACTGGGAAATCCCAGAACAGGACTTCAAGAAGGTGCATTCTTCCTATGATTCCACAGGTCTTCATTTTCTTAAAAATCTTCCTCGATCCCTTCACAAACAATCCTTTAGTCCCACTCCACCCCCATTCCAAATTACCTACCTTGTACATGACGCACCAATAACCGTACACAAAACCAATCCCTCACCAGCCGCACGAACACATTCCGTCTTCAAGAACCGAAATGACGCCGCGATGCATATCATCATTACCTCCGACGAAGAAGCAAACAAAAAGCTTGGTGTAGAAATTTTCCATGCCAAGCTAGCCCTACACGCGTTCTCGGCGGACCCACCTCCCTCCTTGCTGGATCTGGAGGCATCGACCCACAAGAGCCCATTGTAGTTAGAAGTCAATAGATTACATCATACTCAGAGCACACCCACAGAAAGTCGCAAAAATACACTTAGACCACCAAGTAGCACCAATAGAAATTGAACCTATTGCATTATATAAGACTTCACGCATCACACCAGACTTTTGATGCTCGTATTAATGCCATAATGCCATTGGCATGACTAGTAACTACTATACAATACTATACAACCACAGGCCATCTCCCCCCTGCCCACCCCCCCCCAACCCCCACACAAACACCAACCCCTCCCCTTGTCTTTCCTCCATCTTCGAAACAAGTCAACCCAGGCCAAGCAACCAAAATAAAACCCACTCGACGACCAAGCTCGCCGATGCGTAAGGGGGTATCTAGGAACTCCGCAGTGAAACTCCGTGACGGTACTCACCGGGATCCAGCCCGTGAACAATGCTAACAAACCCACGGAAAACCACAAACCCCAGATAACAACGCCGTATGTACGTCCCCAAAGACTTTTGCCGCCCCATTATCCACATGATAGCCGAGTCGTACAAACCGTGATGCCATGCCGCCGTGCTTCGAGTACCATGAACCGATGAAAAGCCGATGGAGAGAGACCGAGTCGACCGTGTAAAGTAGAAGCGGAGAGACCGAGTCGAAGGTCGAAGTAATCGCCGTCGCCGTCACCGTCGCCTAGCGAACCCGACTCATACTATCCCGAAACCACTCGACGCTCCTCCGCGCCTTCTCACTAACCCCCGACTCCGCACTAGCCACCGACCACGCACTGCCCTTCCTCCCGCCCTCCCTTTCCCTCTCCCTCTCCCTCTCCCTCTCGTCGACCCAATTCCCCGCCCCCCCCCTCCCCACATGAAAAACGGGCGCATTCCCCGTCTTCTGCCTCTCGAGCTCCTCGTCGAAGCTGAAGATCGCCCGTTCGCTCGCCTGGTGCACGTTGCCGATGCCGCCGCGGCCGGAGGTGAAGTTGCGGGTGGGGTGTGCGGGGAGCGGGGTGAGGGAGGCGGGGCCGGTGGCGGAGGAGGGGGGGGTGATGGTTAGGGGGTCGACGTGTTTGTAGTTGCCGGCGCCGCCGCGGCCGGAGTGGAGGTAGGATGTGGAAGGGACGGAGGGGTGGGGTTCGGTGAGGCGGAAGGGCATGGTTTGGGGTTGTGGTGGTGGTGGTGGTGGGGGTGGCGGTGATGGGTTGAGGATGAGATGATGGTGGTGGTGGTGGATTGAGGATGTTGGTATTAGACGAGAGACCTGTCTCTCTGCTTTGAAAGTATGGAGATGTGAAAGTGGATAAGAAGGTAGTAACGTCTTCGGTGTAACAAGTCTGTTCTCTGATCCGGAGTAGAATCAAAACAAAAGGCACGGCCAGACTTATATACTCCCCGGCCCAAAACTCCGCTCAGTCCATCCCCTGCTCAGATGCGCCGAGGAGGATTACTAAAAGCAGCGGATGCATCTCCGCACGCGCCGGTAAGGTATCTACCTGAAGACTTTTTGTTAGCGCCGAAAGAAATGGCAAAGACGAGGGTCATTCTAGACACAACGATGGTATTCCGTCACTGTTGGTAATAACTCTATTGTCAATAGGCTTCCTCCGGACGATGCGACTAGGAGAAAGCGGGCCTGGTGCTCTGGCTGTTATTACGAACAGCACAAAAGGACGCGCTGGACGATTTCACAAGCGAAGTCATCTGACGGAGACCGAGAGCACGCTTTCAGTCGTCTTAGGTAATGGAAAATTTCAACAGCCAGTCACATCGCATGCCTTTTGCACAAGGCTCGTGTTGGACAATGGTAGACTTTGCGCTTCAGCTACCTCGCTCGCTACAGTACATTCCACGCCCGGGGTAGTTTTATGGGGGTAATAGGTAGGTAATAGGCAGTTTTATGGGGGTAATAGTATCACCATGACCGCTCCGTGGATCTGAGATCACGCGGCAGGATGACCCGTGCCGGTGCAAGTGGTACACATTGGACAATTCGAAGGTTTTGGTTCATGCGACTGCATGATCAATCCCCGAAATACAGCTTCCATTGCGTATCACTGACGCAAACCCACACGAGGCTGTCCTCGTATCGTGAAGCAGAGAGATGCGCACGGAAGGGAGAACGACTGCAGTCACCATGCGGATCTGGTTGTATGAGCAAGGAACTTGGCAACCACCAATTTCCCTTTCCAAAGCACGCCATGCTTGACTTCTTGCATAAACAAAACCTTTCTAGAAGACTAAGGTACCTCCCCAGGTATTCAGACCACGCGGGCGATGTGGGCACCTGCTCTGCGCTCTAGCGGGGTTCCCCGCATTCTCCACGAAGCCCTGAGCACCGAGCGACCGGAAGCAGCGGTCTCGAGCGGCCAAGAGGGAAAAGGCTAGCATAGCTACAAAGGAAGCTATCCCTCAGCATGGCCGGTGCACGTTCAATCCGCATGCTGCTGTCAGGCTGGGGTGAACAACGCCGATCCGGGACAGACCATTCGGTCCGACTCTCCTGGTAGGTCGTTAAGCTTATGCAAGAAGATGATCTCCAGCTCTTTCGCACCGTGCTCGGAATAGTTCAATCGAGGCGATCAAGGTCGACTTGATCCTGTCCGGTTGGCTTGACGACCGACCTTCCAAGCCCGATCACGTAAACTTGGTGTGGATGATATCAGGGTTCTCATGCCAGTCGTCAACGCTCACCCACATCTGCCGAAAGCATGTTAGCATTTCTCCGCATTTTTCTGACACTACAAGGAACCGACCTTCCTGAACGTACTAAGACCGGCCAGGATACTCCCTCCGATCCACGTGCTATACTTGCGTTCCGGTGGTGCAAAGATCTTGATCCGCATGTCTTTGACTGCTAGTCTTTGCACCTCATGCAGCAACCGGTCTCCGAAACCTTTGGTGAGTGTCGACCCTCCTGACAGCACAATGTTTCCGAAAAGAGATTTTCGCAGGTCTATATCGGTCCGGTTGATGGCATCGACGACGATCTGATGGATGCCGGGATACTCCAGACCGATGATCTCAGGATCGAAGAGTATTTCCGGGGCACGAAATCTTTCGCTTCCAACCTTCAACTTGTTTCCATCCGGTAGTGTATACTCTACAGCCTTTCCGTCAGAAACTCTGCTCCCGCTTGTCAACCATTCCTTCTCTTCCTTCTTTGGGTCAAGCGCCACATAGCCGGTTTTCTCCTTGATCATTCTAACAACCTCTTTCTCTGCACTTGTGTGGAAGACGTAGCCGCTCTTCCTTAGCAGCAGCTGCATATACTCTGTGATATCCCTCCCAGCCACGTCTATCCTGCGTATGCTGCTGGGCATTGCGAAACCTTCGTATACTGGTACAGCATGCGACACTCCATCACCAGAGTCCAGAACAATGCCGGTCGTACGACCGGAAGCGTAGAGAGATAGGACTGCTTGTATCGACGTGAAGAGAGCGGGTACGTTGAAGGTCTCGAACAAGATTTGGGCGGCGGTATCACGGTTCGACCGAGGGTTCAGCGGAGGTTCCGTCAAGAGGACCGGATGCTACCAGACCGATCTCTTAGTTAGCAATCTCCTCCAAGCAAGTCGTCTAGGACTACCTAAGTATGCGGTACCAAGAGAATACCATACCTCTTCACTCAACGTCTTCAGCTCTTCCGTATAGACATACTGCCATATCCTCTCCATATCGTCCCAGTCCGTGACAATACCATGTTCTAACGGATATCGGATCTTCAGTAGCCCCCGTAATTCTTGCGCTCTTTGTCCTATGAACACATCTCCTTCCAGCGCTCCGGCCAACACTCTCAGATGCTTCGGTCGTCCTACAAAGGAGGGAAAGTAGCATTTTGGTAGGTCTTCGCCCGCGAAGCCAGCTCTGATAGTCCCACTCCCATTATCCAATACTATCGGGGCGTTGTGGAGCGTGTCCGCCATAGTAAGGGATTGTGGTATTCTTTTGTACCTTTCGTCGACAGAGATACAGAGATAGATTGTTGCTTACAGCAGAACGGCGAATAAGCGGTGAGTGGAGCTGTGACCTCATGAACGTGAGCTTGCGCAGAAGATGATACTCATGTTGAATGCGTGTAGCAAATTCACGGGGAGACGCAATGTTCGGACGCCAGACAATGCGCGCGGGTCTTACGTTGTACGCCTTACGCCTGCCGGATCATCGTCTTTCGTCCTCGGCTAAGGTAACCAAGAGTATTCCGTACCTCTGCACGCGCAGTCATACGAAGATGTTGAGTCTCCTTCGCCAATATATGTCTTCACCAGGGATGAACATGAGTGGTGGCACAACAGCATCCCTGACCAGGATCTTTATTCTGCGGGAGCTTCTAATCCGAGAACATCAGGTACAATGCAGGTGTAGTGGGGGCGGAACTATCTAATACGTACGGATACCACTTCTGCGTTTGAGTACATCAGCTACACAGGTCGGGTGCCCTTCATAGGAGTTCCAATGACAGGTGGAGATCTGGGGTATGGCCTGTCACAGGCATAAGACGCAGCAGATCTACCACCCAAACGCGTTGAAACAAGAACCAATGTGATTACGGTTCAACAAACACAAGTCTACGGCTTACTATGTTTATATGCGGCAAGATAATTGGCATCCATGGCCATCTCGGCCTGGGGCCGCCTCCGAGTTCGCCTCTTTAGCCCGAGTCCAAGGCGTCAGGTCAGAAGAAGGGGCAGTTCCAAGTAAAGACTTCCAGGCGGCCCCCAGCAACAAGTCAAGAACGAACTGCAATATCTAAAGTGCTTGTTAACTCTGGATACAAAGCTCAATGGTTTGTTCAACTTTACTGGATTTGTATCCTTAAGGGCCCGAGATAAGTGCTTTGTTAAATAGGGTGAGTCCCCTTGTTGCAACTGCCATTTATCTTGACCCTAAGGTACGCCGGCCGGGCCCTGCTACTCGCAATCCCCCAGGCCACACATGCAGAGAGTCAGAAACACGTCTGGTACCTAACTTCAACATCAGATCCACTCGCTTCTGCAAGGATTCGGTGACCTACTGGGGCTGAGGCCTGTCAGCCTTTCAGCTACAGTTGTTCTGGTTGCATACCACAGTGCGGTAGAGTTCGCAAGGAAAACACGGCGCAGTAGTGCGATGAGGAGCTTCTGCCCCTTCTTAATACTTCGAAAGCCCCCCGATTCTCTTCTCATCTTTCTTCAGCGGCTTCTGTTGTAATTTCCTTTGATCCTTCTTTACTGAAAGGCTCATTCTTTCAGCTTGCGAGCATGCATCTTTCACTCCTGTTCACTTTTTTGCTGATTACGGCTATTGTGCCTGCTGTTAATTCCACGTACTCTCAGAGCCCCGATGCAAACATAGGTTCAACTACCAGTAAGCAAATGGGGTTTTTTCTTACTGCTCAATGTCAAACAGTGCCTTGCTAAAGCCACCCATGAGTATATCGGCCCAGGTCACGGTGAGTTACCACCAGCTTTTCAGCAACCGCTTTCTATAAGCTAATGTAGTTATAGATATCATTTGGCATTCGTATAATACATCTGCACCGTCATGGATTTGTTACCATCGTCAAGGATATGGAGAGTTGGGGAGATACACCGACATGACTGACACAAGTCTTGGAGCCTCCTGCTATACTAGCAAGTGCAATGTCCTGTTGACAGTGTCAAGTATCGTACAAAGCGGAACTGCCATTATGGGGTACAGTCCTCTCACAGCAAACGGTACTGTCAAGGATGTGCTCGACGCAAGCACAACATATACAACAACCTGATACCCTTACAAAACAAAACCGCCGTGCTGCGGTGAGTGCGTTCTGTTTGCCCATGGGGTTCGGGTCGTCTACTGGCCTACCCCCGTCCCTTTTCCTGGCGTGACCAGTGTGGTGAATGCAGATGGCTATACTTTGTAAGCGATACTGTTCTTATGAAAACCCCAGCGTTCTTCACTGACTTTAGGCATTTCTCCCAAGCCCTATATAATCCTCACCGATGTGTCCTTGACCGATCTTTGTAGACTTATAAGAACAGCCACCAGGGCCGTTGTACCAGTCGGCCTGAACGACCTATCCACTGTGAGTCTCGCCTTACGCTTTCATCACGTCGTATGTCTACAAAATCGCCACGGAAGAATGGACTGACAATAACGCTTCATTATATACGAGTGCTTTCAATTTCGCAGATCTGAACGGCTGTGATAAACCAGATTTAGATTCGGCATGATCAGATCAGCAGAGCAGCGTCTATCTGAGTAACAACACACTGTCTCAAGACGTCTGCGCCCGCAATTCAGTCTCTACAGCACGCTGTAGCCAACTAATCTTGTTTTCCAAAATTCTTACGGATTTACCATCTCCCTGGGCTGAATGTACTATAGGTTTTGGGTCGCTGGTACAAGACCCTCCGCTGGCATTGCATAGTGTGTCAGCACTGATGGATCCTACAATTACGGCACCGAGTACATCCAAGTCTCCCACCGCTGCTCCAAGTGTGTTGCCTCAGTCGATTATTCCAATCCCAACCTTTCCACGCCCTCCTCAAAATTCACCAAGTAGCAATTCAGTCCCGGTTCCGGATCCACCAAGCTCCAACGTGGAAAATGACAACTCTGCAGCAAATATGAAAAGCCTTGATCTGCCAAAGACCACTCCACTGATATCTGCTGTTGAGCCGGCAGGCTCTGCCAACGATCCGTTGCCCCGTTCTGCAAGTACTGAAGCTGCACAATAAGCTCACCTTAATCTATTGAACTCATCCCCAACTACTGACCTTTCCAGACCCTTGATGCCGGCTGCCTTAACTCTGGGAGGTGAGACCCTGACCCCGTCGCCGGCTCATCTGGCGCGGTGGTCTTGCATGGGGTAACGATAACGCAAGGCGCCTCTCCGACCAAGATAGGAGAGGTTCAAGTATCTTGGGACTCCGGTTCTATTTTCGTGAATGGTGCTGGGACTTCGGTGCCCTTAGCGTCAAACATTCAACTGTCGCTGGCCAGTGTGGTTGATCCGCCATCTCAGCCGGGTTCCACATCACTTGTAGTAGTACAAACTGCTGCACCTTCTATTCTCGGAAGCAGTAGCGTTATTGTTGGCAGCACTACTCTCTTAGCAGGCGGATCTAGAGTCGCAATCTCTACTATACCAGTCTCCCCCAATTCCAACGCCAATTCCCTACTGAGCAACCCCAGTACCGCCTATTCCAGCACCTCAGCGCCAGCGTCCTCAGCTTTCATTTCCACAATCAGTAACAAGGCCCTCACCATCAATGCCGCCGGAATGATACTTGCAGGAACGACTCTCACCCCCGGCAGCCCTGGAATGACTCTGCACGGCATTCCCATCTCCCTCGGTAGTTCCAACCTAGTCGTGGGCAGTCGAACCGAGACTTTTGCAGTCTCTGAGCCCACAGCTTCTGGCGTTGGTATCGGCGCCGCGATCGTCGCGTGGCTTGGCGCTATTGGAGGGGATCCGGTACCGACGAGCTCGTTGTCTACGGTTGGGAGTGGGGGCTCCTTGGAGCTATTTCAAGGGCTGGCGGAGAATCGGTCGTTGCCACGGTCGTTGTTGTCTGTGGTGGTTACTCTGGGGGCGCTTTGCGCGTTTGGACCCTTTGTGATATCCTAGTAGGGTGTTCAATTCAGTTCTCTGGGGATGGACGTACCTTCTTTGGGTACTTCCCGACCTGTTTACCTCCCAAATTGCTCTATGCGGCTGTATTATTGGTCTGTTTTTAAAGCAGGGGGGGTTCTACCACTCAAAGGGAAGGCTTAAACAGGCGAATCATGTCGACAGCCATGATATCGAATCAGCGCGGGGATTGTTGGGCGAGAGCTCCGAGAAGGATGGTTTCAGCGCTAGGGTGACTGCCGTTGAGGGTGTGGGCGCGGGTGGTGGAGCTTGTGTATGATTGTTCAATTGGGATGGAGACGGCGGAGCAGATGAGGGCAGAAGCTGGGAGGAGAGGGAGGAATTTAGACAGATGCATACAGAGGCAATGATGAACTATGGTACTCGTAAATTTCGTGGCGGTCAGTAGAGTAATATAGCTACGGAGTTACTCACCATTCATTCTCACGACCCCTTTCGTCAACAGTGTAATGGAGTGCGGCTGAAGATAAGCAGATGCTGGGCTAAGTCTGATATGGACTAGCGCTTGTGCGGCACATCAGTAGCGAGATCGCTACTCGTACGAATACCTTACTTCGGTAGATTTTTCTACTATAGCGGAAATTTGTGAAGCTCGATAGCGCAAAGCTCAGAATCAACATGGAGAACCAAGAACTGAAGTCCAAGAAACGAAAGAGGAAGCATGCCACGGCTGACGGAAAGCGGTCTGCCCTTGCTGAGGCGCAAAGTGATGGAAACGCATCTGCGCCAGTGGTAGACAGTGCTCCGACGGAAGTCAAGCAGAAGGGCGAAAAGCCCCGCAAAAAGGCCAAACATGAACATAGCTCTGACAATGAGGTCGCCCAGGGAGTTGCGGAGAAAGGGCGAAGTAGTGATGACGAGGAGCAATCAGGGGATGCACATCAGAAGGCGTTACCAGATGAAGCAACCGACGATAGAGCACTGGTGGAGCAGGATGAAGTCATTGGCCAGCCAGACCTCCCTTCCACGTCAGCACTCTCTCTCCCCGCGACAGGCTCAAATCCTGTCAAGTTCACAGATCTGAATTTGTCGAGCAAGACGATGCAGGCCATTGACGACATGAAGTTCGACACAATGACGGAAATACAGCAGAGGGGCATACCACCATTACTGGCCGGAAGGGATGTACTAGGTGCTGCAAAGACGGGGTCCGGGAAAACACTGGCCTTCTTGATACCGGCGGTGGAGATGTTGAGTTCGTTGCGGTTCAAGCCAAGAAATGGTACGTTTTGGATGCGTTTCTTCGTAAAAGGAAAGTCTGACATCGTGCTAGGGACCGGGGTAATAGTAGTATCACCAACTCGAGAACTGGCCCTGCAGATATTTGGCGTTGCGCGAGAGCTCATGGCCCATCATTCCCAAACTTACGGCATCGTTATTGGAGGGGCGAACAGGCGAGCAGAAGCCGAGAAGCTTGCAAAGGGTGTCAATCTTCTCATAGCTACTCCAGGCCGGCTGTTGGACCATCTACAAAATACACAAGGCTTCGTCTATAAGAATATCAAGGCGCTGGTAATCGATGAAGCGGACCGAATTCTAGAGGTTGGGTTCGAAGACGAGATGCGGCAGATAGTCAAGATCTTGCCCAAGGACGAACGTCAGACCATGTTGTTCTCTGCTACACAAACTACCAAAGTCGAAGACTTAGCCCGGATATCACTACGACCCGGTCCGTTATACATTAATGTTGACAACACAAAGGAACACAGCACTGTGGAGGGCCTCGAACAAGGCTATGTCATTTGCGACTCGGACAAACGTTTTCTACTACTTTTCTCCTTTCTGAAACGCAATCTTAAGAAGAAGATCATCGTCTTCTTTTCCAGCTGCAATTGTGTCAAGTATCATGCCGAACTACTCAATTACATCGATCTGCCGGTGCTCGACCTGCATGGCAAGCAGAAGCAGCAGAAACGGACAAACACCTTCTTCGAATTCTGTAACGCAACCCAGGGGACTTTAATCTGCACGGATGTTGCTGCACGAGGATTGGATGTAGGTCGCCAGCCTAGAAGGGATGTGTGGGATTCTGCTAACTATTCGATAGATCCCCGCGGTGGACTGGATCGTACAATTCGATCCGCCAGATGATCCTCGAGACTACATTCATCGAGTTGGACGAACAGCACGGGGCTCGAATGGCAAAGGTCGAAGTCTGATGTTCTTGCAACCGTCGGAGGTTGGATTCCTAAAGCACCTCAAGGAAGCTCGTGTGCCGGTCGTCGAGTTCGAGTTCCCGGCTAAGCGTATTGTAAATGTGCAATCGCAGTTGGAGAAGCTCATTGGTCAGAACTACTACCTCAACAAGGTGAGGTTCTTTACATGAGTCCACAAGTACAGCTGGCTAATTCCCCGCCTTGCAGTCTGCCAAGGATGGCTATCGATCATATCTCCAGGCGTATGCATCACACAGTCTCCGATCAATCTTCGACGTCCACAAGCTGGATCTGGTCAAAGTGGCAAAGAGCTTTGGCTTCCAGACACCGCCGCGAGTGGATATTACGTTGGGTGCGAGCATGAGCCGAGACAAGAAGGAGGGCCGACGAGCGTACGGTAGCCAACCAAAGCAAAACCAATTCAAGCGTAATAGAGTAGATAGAGATGGGGACTGATTAACGACTGCTTATGAGAGGACCTTTACTTTGTACACTTGGCACCGAGTCGCATGGCGTTGGGTGTGGGCCGATTACCTTAGTCACTATCTCAGCACGGGCTTGTCTTACTTGGCAACGGCCGAGCTCAAGAGCACGCCTTTTAGGCTCTAGTTCAGTCTCTAGAACTCCAAAAGGGCACCGTTAGCCCCTTGGAGGATCACGGCCAAAAGACAGCCCAACCCACGGGTGATCATTCGTGAGTTGTAGGGCAGCCTCGTGGGCAGTCATTGGAGCATGGGCAAGCGCACAGGCAGCGCTGCAGGTGGGCGTTCCCAGCGGTGCACGAGTAAAGTAGCAGAAACGAGGGTGCCGCAGAAGAAACCCGGCAAGGTGGTGAGGATGAGCTGTCAAGCGCAAGCTGCGAACGCACCCGTTTTCATCACTGGATACATTCGAAGTCATCCACATCCAACGACAGTGTGCGAGGAGTCGGAGCGACATAAGGTAAGGTAGCTACTGGAACTGAAGGGTTAGCTGTGTCCGCGATTAATCAATGTTCGGCAACAGTCGTCTGGACAACTTCCAGAAGCCTGGTCTGTTTGGAATGGAAGTCTACTTCGGCCGAAGCTTCAGTGTAGCTTGAACCTTATGGCAGTTCGATATCGCCGCCAAACAATGAATAATGGCTTTATGATTGTGACGATGGAGGAAGTATCGGAGCACGGGATAACGGTGAGCAATGTAGAGTGCCGACGACATGCCGTAGATATGATGCTGGCAGATGGGAGCCTCTGGCTGTTCTGCCGATAAGTATCCGAGGCATGGCCACGGCCCTGCACGGAATCCAAAAGTGCAGCTGCAAGATGCAGGAGAAGCGATCCCCTGCCTCAATCTGCCCGCCTGCCTGCCTGCCTGCCCATGCACGCAGTCTCTTGCGAGAGCACGAATCAGTTGCGTCGCTTTCCCGGACATCTCATTGGCAGCGACGGAGCAGCACAGCGACTCAGCGGACCGGGCATGTAGCGGCAACGAGCGATGCCAGACTGTCCAACCACCAGCTCCCACAAGGCCTCGCAACCCCCAGTTCGCCAGCCACTTCCACAAGGGCCACAACGCTGTTCCCACTTCCCACTTCCCACTTTCCCCAATTCCACGACCCTCCCGCGCACCCGTCGGCGGGCAATGATGGTGTGTCTTGGCCTGCTTTCTGCGTTTGCTGTCTTCCCGAGTCGTGCCCTCTGGATGCTGACCCCCCTGTAAGAAAGAAGCACCAGCAGCGCCCGCCAACAAATTGACGCTATCGACCAGCTTATGTTTCTGTAGAGACCACCGCTTCCCTGCCAAATTCTTTTGACAAGAAATTCCATCGTCGCAAGGACTGATTGCGAGAGTGGATGCGACGTCTACAGAGGTCCTCCGTTTGCTTCATTGTCGCAGCAAGAAAAGTCCAAGGCGACGTCGCCGTGCATCTGCCACAGCAATCGAGCTGAAAGGGCACCGGCATAATTTACAGCGACTACTCTAGTCCTCAGTTCCGCCATCCTTCCTGCCTCCCACCTTCATTTGTCGGTCGCGACGCCATCGATGTTTTTGTCTCACGATAGATACGTGCATCAAGACTACAGCGATTTCAGAGATCCGGACCTCAATCAGGCGGTCTGAGTGGCTACGGCGCATCAGCTGTGCCTTGCCGAATTCATTTCTCTAGCCGACTCCTCACGAAGCCGCACCTCGTACAACTCCGGCAGGACCTGAGCCTGTCGACGTATCGCAAGCAATCATCCAAGAAATCGAGGACCAACATCACTTTCGCATCCATGAAATCTACGACTTAAGCCTCACGTCACAATGGGTGTTGAGACCCGCAAGTTTCAACTGCCGGTACCTACAGAATCATCAACTGTACAGACATCGGGAGACAGCGTGATTGGTACGGACCTCGCCACGGACGTCTCGCGGCGGACTGACCGCACCTCCTACTCGATACCAGAAGACGGCAGCCCGATTACGATTTCGACGAAGAAAAAGAAAGACCACAAGGAACGAGGAAATACGCTTAGCAGGGCATCTCACCAATCGCAGACGTCGCTGTTAATTGAGTACTTCGAGGGTGGGAAAGGGCCAAATCCACACTCCAGGCCGAGTGTGCGGGTCAAGGTCACTCCATCCGCTGCGCGCAAGATCAAGGACACGAACGAGCATATACAGATCACAGAAGCTGGTGGGACTCGGAAGCCATCATACACCAGGCGAATCTCGTTGGGCCATCAAGCGCCAAGTGAGCATCAGCAACAGCAGATTGCCGAAGGTGCGGATGATAGAAGCATCAGTTCGTATACATCAGCCGCCGAAGAATCTAGCCTCGCGGGTCGACGCCCACCTGTAGAGATTGAAGTCCTGCACAAGGACCAAGGGAGTGATCTTTCAGGAGCAAGCGCTCCCCAGGACGAGAGATATATCCAGCAGACAACTTCTGACATATCGTCTATGCCGCCGGACAGCATGCTCGAAGGACACACGGCAGATTTTACTCCCCATCGCAGAGGAAGTCGAGGCTCACACCGAGAAGTACTCGTTGCCGAGAATACACTGAAAACGCCACCGCGCCCAAAGGATCGAAGTGTCAGTCGGGAACGCATTACTCAAAAGGTTATGGAGAAGCTCGAAGGTAGACCCAGAGATGTCAGCGGCAAGAAACACAGGCATGGGAGCAAGACCCGAAGCCGCAGCGTGAGTGAAGAGCAGATTCTTGAGGGCGGGAAGCCGTCAAGGCGGAGATCAAGCAGGCATGGAGCGGAGGAGGAGCTTCCAAGTGGTGCCGAATCCAGTCTCCTTACAAATTCACAGCTGTCCCCCCAGCGGCAGTCGGGCGATCAGTACTCCTTCCGATCCGGCACATCGCAGTCTTCTCTGAACAATCCCAAGTTGTTACAGACCGTCGAAGACGCTATCCGACGCCTCATCTTACCGGAGCTCACTGCGCTGAAGCACGAACAGAAATCGCAACAAAACCGTACGAATTTCGAGCGAGATAACAGAGGGTCGGTGGGTTCGGGTAGTACCAATTCCCGGGGGGAGGTCATCCGCCGTGTCTCCAAGCATGCGAGTGCCCCAGACGTCTCGGAAAAACCGAAGGTTGTATTGAATCAAGATGGGACCAACCCTGGCATCGTACTGTCTGGCGATTCGCTCAAGGGTAGAAAGGAGTACAGGCGCGACAAGGTTCTAGAATCCCCATCCGAGAGAAGCATAGATCCGGGAATGTCCGAAGAGACGGTCGTACGGGATGATGCAAAAGCATCCAGGAAACGAAGCAAGGACAGCCACCATGTACGAAATGCTGCCGCAGCCGGTGCTGTAGGTGGTGTCCTGACTGCTGCAGCGCTGAGAAACCATGACTCGCGGTCAGGTATAGACCCTCAGGAACGCCGGCGGAAGCGTAGCAGTAAAAGTCGAAGTCGGAGTGCTAGTCTTGCTGCCGAGAGTACTGAAGAGATCTTTCAGAGGCATGATGTGCCCCCAATGCCGATGCTTAGCGACATAAACGAGTCGGAATTGACCCGAGATTCAATCTTGTCGGAGCGCACAGAGAACCAGTCATCACCCTCCTTGGAGCGTCGCAGGACTGAAATCCGCCAGGTTTCCAGAGGTTCACCTCGAGAAGTTCTTTCGCCAATCACCAGGACGCCGACAAGGACTCCTGTAGCATTGCCAAGAGGGATTGGAACACATCATAGTAACCATTCGCGTGGTGATCTGAGCGTGCACAGCACACATAGTGACAGGAGCATCCGTGACGAAGAACACCACACCAAATCTGCCGACGTCGGTCTCTCTGGAACAGCCGCTGGTGCTGGTGTGCTTGCTGCCAGCCATCTGCTCAATCGGGACGGTCATTATGATGACCACACCTTCAGTCACCGCGCGCAGAACCGTGGCTTGAGCCCTATTCAGAGCGTCGCCAGCTATGACGAAGACGGCGGCCAACAAGACAACCGACATTCTCTCCATCATGGCCCCAGCTCCGCCTCCATTTCCTCACTTGGGCAGGAGCGTCGTAAGGGCGCTGCTGTCTCAATCAATTCTTTGTCATCAGCTGCAAGTACCGATCTCGCTCGTTCCAGAAGACCACAGGGCGTAAATATGGAGGGGGGTGAAGATTTCTTGAATCAGCACGGGTTGGGAAACTACAAGTCTGCACAGGACGAGGGAGCTGCTATGGAAACTTGGTACAACGAGCAGCATGAACAAAACGACCGCTATCGGGATTCGTTCGCAGAGAGCAGCTCTAGAGATCCCACTGTCGATTATAAGCACATGACCAATTACACGGACGACAGCCTGGATGCACCAGATCTCGACAAGGTCACCGCCGCACACCAGGTTCGTGGAATTGGCGCGAACCCAGAATATATACGTACGCCTTTGGCCGTTGAGTCTGCCGTCGCGTCATTGCATGACCCATCGGTCGTGGATGTCTCCACACGGTCGGCCAGATCGAAGGGAGCGGCCAGGTCTTATTCGGATTCACTCAACGATCCTCATCAGGAGGTCAGCGAATACTCTGAAGTCTCCGAGCGGGGGCTTGGTATCAATGAGCACGGGAGGGATATGAAGCAGTATGATGGTGAAGGAGGTTACGAACCCGGCTTGGCGCGTAAGATCGAAAATAGAATGGCGGCTTCTCCACGACAGAGCATAGCACACTCCATCGACGAACCCGAAGAGCCTGTGACCATGGGTACCAGTGGTTTGCCGCTAGCTGATGATCCGATGCCTGAAATCGGCCATGGACTCGACTCTGACGACTCCGATATCAACACCAATCCCTCCATCATCCAAGGACCTATTGGTGGACCTCCTCACAACAACCTTGATCATTGGCCGTACAATCCAACGCCTCCAGAGTCCAAGGGCGATGTTCTGGGCCACTCAAAAACTAACAGTGCTCATGAAAGCCTCAAAGCCGCAGCAGCGGGTATGCTTAGTGCAGCCGCCCTCGCCGCAGGTCGAGATCGAGTCCATGAAGAAAAGGGATATGCCAAGGAACTGCCTCAGGATGGGTATGCACAGGGTGTGAATCACGACTTCGGACCAATTCGAGATTCCTACATGACCAATCAGACCATACCCACTCCTCCAATGGCCAAAGATGAGGGCTACATATCTGCTGCGAATCCTCGCTCGCCGGTGGGCCATTCTCCAATCCCGAAAGCAGGTGGTCCTGGGCTGTTCGATGATGACAGCCTAGCTGGCGATGATCCATTCATGGATCAGAACCACGTACGGCACCTGAGTGGCTACTCACAAGGAATGGCTTCGCCGATGTACGATAGTGCTACTGGCAAGGGAATTGACAGGATACAGTCGAAGGATATCGTTGCCCTTATGGACCATGTGAGCCTTACTTGCTCTCCCTGTTTGTCTCGTTTTACTGACGGCTTCTAGCTCACCGTCCGGGATGCTTCACGAAATGCCCGAGATACTGAGATCTTGGTGACTTTGGTGCGGAGCGCCGCAGAGATGCGGAATTCTTTCGAGGACATGAAGAAGTTTATCGCCGAACAAGATGAGATGTTGATTGATACCGGTAGCAAGCAGCATGATCGTACCGCCCAGAAGATTATTAATGGGCCGCGACCGCAACCCCTTGGCACTCCAAGAACTCCGCGTCATCTTCCAATTGAGGAGGACATGGACGATATACCAACCAAAAGACGTAACGTATTTAAGCGCGCACTCAAAGGCCTCAGTATGCGGAGCTCGAACGATCTCGGGAAGATCGAAGAAATGCTTGTTCAGCTACTTGGGGAAGTGGAAGGCTTAAAGGCAGCACAGGAGGGCAGACCTAGTGCTGCAGGAGCTCGTCCAGATAGTCTGAACTCTTACGACAATCTGCGCACTCCGGCAAATGATGGCTATGAACCCGAGGGGCAAGCTGGGACGTCTTCGACACCTAACCAATCCGGCTACTTCTCGAATTCTTCATTACAGCAAGGTACTGGTCCACGAGGCTACGATGTTCGTCGAGGATCGCATAACCGTGTAAGCACAGTCCTTGAGGGTGATGAGGAGCTTGACGAACATGAACAAAACCTGCTCGACCATCAATTCGAGAATAACGAAAAGCTTCTTACGCCAACTCAAGAACTTCACACACCCACCCAGGAACTCCGACGTGGAGGCTCTCCACCCTTGGACACTCCGCCACAAGTCCATGTCCCAACAGGCGCACAGAGTAGTGAACACACGCCGAAGAACGGCACCGACAAGAATCGCAAGCACAAGTCCAGCAGCTCCTCCTTCTTCCCCAAAATCTCAAGGTGGTCCAAGACGACCGCATCCTCCGTCGGCGACAACTTCCGAAGCAACGGCCGCCGCGAGCGTCCCTCCTCCGAAGCATCCCGCTCCGGCTCTGACATCAACATCCACCCCACCGGCCCCTACTCCCTCCAAAGCAACGACCGCCTCCGCTCCAGCGACTCCTTCAGCCAAGAAAACCGCCCCCCCTCCCCCCTCGTCCCCTCCCACGTCTCCGAAGACCCCAAATACCAAGCCCACCGCAACTCGCTCAACTTGCAACACCCGCAGCCGCGCCAGGGCCCCACCCACCGCTACCAATCCCACCTCGAGTCGCAAGCCCAGCACTTCGCCGGCAGCCCCATCTCGCCCTCGTCGGACCAATTCGGCTCCAACCCCACCCTCGCGCGCTTTGCCGCCTCGGGCCCGGCGCCGAATCGGTACAGTGGGCATCTGGCGGGGCATCTGAGCCCCATCAGCGACACGCAGAGCGAGGCGAGCGCGGCGGATGAGAGAAGAAGTGCGGGCGGGACGGCGCCGCCGAGGCCGCCGAAGGTCCGGGATGATGGACCGCTGGTGCCGCAGCGACCGCCGAAGATCGAGACGGGGGAGAGGGCGCTGGGGTATGGGTCGCCGAGGCATGTGGAGAGGTTGGCGCCGGTGGCGGAGGGGGGTCGGTATAGTGACGGGTCGGGTGGTTATGAACAGGTGAGAATCCCGTTTTCGTCATCGTTCTAGACCGTACCGATCGTATGTACTTCACGAGCCAACTTTACTGACTTGCACACTCCACAGGCGAACGGCTCGCCGCGCTCGTCGTCGGGTCAGCGTGGGGCTAAACTGGCGGGGCCGAGACCGATCGGGTCGAGCGGGAGCTGGAGTCCGGACAAGGGACAGGCGATGGCGGTGGGGGGGTTGAAGGCGGTGAAGAAACATCGGTTCCGGGGCAGTCCGAATTATTTGGAGGGGGATAGCGAGGAGGATGTTACCTTTTAGACGCGTGTGGGAGAGGCGGACGGTCGAGGGGTGAGGAGAGAGCGGGAGGGGCAAGAGGCGGGGGGAGTTGCGATGGAGGACTCGGGGGGTGGGAGTCGCTACTAGCGCGGCCGCAGCAGCAGCAGGAGGAAGAGGAGGCGGAGGAGGAGGAGGTAATTTATTCGCCATGGCCGTGCCGACTTCATCCCGCTAGCTGGATTAGCCCCGAAGCTCGAAGCGGGAGGCTGGGAGCTTTTGCGCTTTGAGGCGCCGCGACTGAGCAGGCTCGCACACAAGCAAGCAAGCAAGGAGGCGAAAGCGGCGTTTTTATTGTTTATTTTTTTTTTTTTTTTCGTAATTGTTTGCTTCGGGGGCCGTTTATCGCTATAGATGATTTTAAAAGCACATGCGTACCTCCGTTTTCCACGCGGCCGATCTGGGAGTGAAGAGTGAAGAGTGAAGTTGCCTGTCAACGTGTACTGGTTTCGTCGTCTGAGAACAGTAAGGTAGATCACGGCGCGTGGCTTGAGTGAAATCGTGGCGGGGTGGGAGACCGTAGCAGAGGAGAGGGCACGCAGGGGGGGTCAGTTTGCGTGGGGGAGGAAATAACCATCACCCTCTCTCTGTACTTGTGCTTTTGGACTTCCAAGCAACCCCACGAGCGAACGACCGATTGATCTAGGTAGTTGATCTGTTCGCCGTTGTGCAGAGCGGCATGGGCGCTGCGTCGTAGCTTTGAATCAGGCTCGGGATGGCAGACGGGGGGGTTGGGGACGCGATATGCTTGAGGAGGAGGAGGGGGGAGTAAGAGGAGGAGGAGGGAGAGCGAGGGGTGCCCGCTGGGGGTTGGGTGCGGTTGCGGGCGTGGAGGCTTATAGATAGGGGGAGGGGGGGTAGGTGGAGAGGTGGGGGTTGCTGGTCGGTTGGTGTGGGTGTGGGGGGAGATATGGGGGGAGAGA
>KK106986.1:103198-188866 GCA_000611775.1 Umbilicaria muhlenbergii
AGGAGAGGGCGAGGAAGAGAGGGAGATGGAGAGGCCAGGGTGTGTTTGGCGGGGAGGGTGATGCAGGATGAGGCGACTTCGGATGCGATGGGCCGGGGTGGTGGACTGGCGGGGAAGTTGATGGAGGCGCTGGAGAGGGCTTTTGCTTGATTGTTCGATGCAGAGGGTTTGGCGAACGGGTTACGAATCGACATGTACATTACAGCATTCTTTACGGAGGTAGAGGAAGTAGATGTTGGACTATGAGGATGGAGATGGATTGGATGGCATACGACACTTGCGATGTTAGCATCGCCTGCAGCCCTGCTTTCAGGAGAAAAGGAAGTGGATCTCGGAATATTGAACGCATTGGATGCGTGTGCAACAGAAGAAGTGGGCAAGCATCTTACTCTAAGGCGACATCTCCTTATTCTCCATTAGTCTGACGAGCCTCAATAAGCTCCTTCAGCCTTGCCATAGTATGGCTCGTTCAGCAAGGATAGCCTTTGCAGCCTCAAATGATTGTCCTTCAACGTTGATGGTGAGTGGCAATACGCCTCGTAATCGCTAAAGGCGTGTTCTAGAATAATACCATAGACTATAGCCGTCCCGTTCCATTCGATGACGGCGAGAGTGCGGCACGGATGCTGCATCTCGTACCTGCATTTACCTCGCCGTGGCTTTGGCCAATTACTGAAGACGTCAGTTTGTCGCCCGCCCTCAGACGTCTTAGGGAATTATTCCGCGGGGGCTACGATGGTTATTCTAGGTCATGTGGATGATGGGTAAACTACGGATGGGGATTACACGATTGCGAGGCTATCTCTTTGCGCCCAGCCCGTGGAGCAGCAGAAGGGAAATGTAGGCATGCTTTGAATTGCACCATCACTTGCGTGACTTGGCCACCGAAGGCTTGAATAGCACATTACGAAGCACGTAGCGGCATCTCACTCATGGAGGGCATCATGCTGAAGAGATGCAAACGTCTGCGGTGTCAGCTCCGGGGGGCTGTGCTCGACGTCGTTCGTGTTCGGAGCGTGCGCGATGAGACAGGAGGAGTCAGGCGAGGCGGCGAAAGCGCTGAAGCTGTCAGACGGCCGTACGATGGGGATGATGCTTATTATTAGTTGACAGCGTTATGATTGGGTCGAAGCCTCTCACTTCACGCCGATCATGTCGATGCTGTTTGGCAGCCCTCCAGAAAGAAGCAGCACTAGAATTGCCATCATTCATCATTCGTTCAACTGCCCTCGCTGACGTACTCGACCCTCTTTGGTGCTTGGGCAGGCCACGCGTCCATTGGATTCGGACAACGCCAGTCTTGGCGCCAAGCCCGGCCGTGCCTGGCTCTCGCTCTCTCGTTCGGCGTCAGGGGCCCCGTTCGGCATTCCACGGCGCCTCACCCTCCTCCACGTAATATCACAACATCAATCCTCACCCTCACCCTCACCCTCACCCTCACCTTCACCTCCAACGCCTTCACCAAGTCACCCTCTTCTCATCATTCGTGTCGCCGGTTCCAGTCTCCCGCTGTAACCGTGCTTCCCTTGCAGTCGCTCGTTCGTCGATTACTGTCGCTCCAAGACCTCCCGGACTGGTTTCCCAGACCGCCACTCGCTTCGAACCCTGTTTTCCCTTTAGTCGTCGCGGCGACCGCTGGCTTTCGCGTCACACCATCATCGATTTCATCCTCAATACCTCCGGATCATTTGGAACGGTTCATTCTGGAAGAGTAGACACTGTGACATCCGAACCTGCCGGCAAACCTGGACGGCGTGCTCTTCCGGGCGAGTGCTTGCCAAGCCGGTACACTGGGGTAATCCGTCAAGCAGTCGCACACTGCTTCGGTCTCTTCACACGACATCCTCACCATGCGTCGCTCGTGGTCCTCGACCGCGTTTCCTGTCATTCTCACCACCTTACTCGCACTCTCCCCTTTGACGGCCGCGTTAAACTTAATCGAGTCGAAATCCCTCAATCCCTGCCAGGACAATTCCAGCTTCACAGCGACTCTGTTCAATGTCATCTTCACACCCGACAACAATACCCTATCGTTCGATGTTGTGGGCGTCTCGTCAATATCCGGCAATGTCACCGCCGAGATTGAGGTCATCGCCTACGGCTACACTGCGTTGAAGCAGAAACTGGACCCGTGTACGATGAATCTTCAAGGTTTATGTCCGATGAACACAGGCCAGATCAATATTCAATCGAACATTGACGTCCCTTCGGACGTCAAAAAGAGGATTCCCTCAATCGCATACGGTGTTCCAGATCTGGACGGCTTGGTCAGGATCTATATCAACAATACCGCGGGAGTAAGCGTTGCATGTGTCGAAGCCAAGTTATCAAATGGCAAGACGGTCGATCAAAAGGCTGTGGGCTGGACGACAGCGGTCATCGCGGGCCTGGCCTTACTGGCCTCTGCGGTTACATCAGGCTTGGGGCACTCGAACACCGCAGCTCATGTTGCGGCAAACTCTTTGTCTCTCTTCGGCTTCTTCCAGGCTCAGGCCATGATCGGTATGACGGCCGTTACGTTGCCGCCTATCGTCCAATCGTGGACCCAGAACTTCCAGTGGAGCATGGGCATCATTCGGATTGGATTTGTGCAAGATATCTGCACCTGGTATCAGAGGTCTACGGGCGGTACACCGTCAACCCTTCTATCCACGCTAGCCACGACATCCGTCGAAGTTGAGAAACGATCGTTGGACACAGTCCACCGACTGTTCATGCGGGCTTACAGTCAAATGACTAAAAGAAGCAATGGCAGCAGTACCGTGGCAGAGACAACGAAGTTGGTTATCATTCGCGGAATCCAAAGAGTCGGTTTCCGAGCTGGCATCGAGGTGACGAACATCTTTCTGACCGGCCTTATATTATTCATGGTCTTCCTCGTCGTTGTGGCCTTGGCAGTAGCCGCGTTCAAGGGTATCTGTGAGCTTCTCGTCAGAGCTGGGCGGCTAAAGGGAGATAAATTTCAAGACTTCAGAAACGGGTGGAGAATCGTTCTGAAGGGCATTCTGTTCCGTATGGTAAGCAGCGGCTGTCCTGTCCAACCAATCGACAGTGCTAATCATGGCTCAGGTGTTAATCGGGTATCCGCAAATATGTGTACTTTCCTTCTGGGAGTTGACCCAGAGGGACTCGGCTGCTGAAGTTGTATTGGCACTCTTCTTCTTCATCTCGATGTCGATCTCATTGGCCTGGGCAGCGCTCAAGGTCATCCGGATCGCCAAGCGTTCAGTAAATATGCACAAAAATCCTGCTTATATCCTATACTCGGACCCATCGGCACTCAACAAGTGGGGTTTTCTCTACGTACAATTTCGCGCAACTGCATACTACTTCATCCTCCCGGTATTGGCATACATAGTGGTCAAGTCGGCTTTCATTGGCTTCTCCCAGAGTTCCCAAGATGTCCAGGCCGTTGCATTGGTTATTATCGAAGCCGTCTTCCTTATCGGCGTGAGCGTTCTACGCCCGTGGATGGACAAGAAGACCAACGCCTTCAACATCTCGATCGCCGCTATCAATTTCCTTAATGTCATTTTCCTCCTTGTCTTCACGGCAATCTTCAACCAACCGGTAAGTCTAGCTAGGACACAACAACAGGAGTTTACTTTTAACATTCATGCAGGATATTGTTACCGGAGTAATGGGGGTGGTCTTTTTCGTGTACAATGCTGCTTTCGCGCTTGTACTTCTACTCATGGTTCTCATCTCATCCATCTACGCCATTGCATCAAAGAACCCCGAAACGCGATACCAGCCAATGCGGGACGACCGTGGCTCATTCATCAAATCTCAATCCCAGTTGACGACCGAGCTCGATGCGCTAGGCATAACAGCAAGAGGCGACGTCAAGACCCCATACAGGCGAGATCTCGACGACGACGACGCTTCCTTCTCATCCGGCTCTCTTTCAAAGCTACAGCAAGACGCCCATGGTCTTCCCATACCACCATCAACCGCAAATTCAGCCCGACCCCATTCCTACGGCAATCCGCCCCACTCGCCCGTCGATCCATCCATGCCACTCTTCCCCAGCGACGGCTCGCCTCGCTACGGCCAACCGGCCCGCTACGCCGACAACCCGCGGCCGATGTATTCAGGATACAACGACAGCAGCCGACCGGGCAGCGATCTCCCACTCCTCAACGCCCGGTCCAACAATACTTCCCCGCAGCCGCGGATGAACAACCAGTACGAAGCGTATGGTAGGACGGGCTCCTCCAATTCCAACGTCGCTGGGTTCCGGCAGCAGAACAACGTCAGTCCTTGGCAGCGGGGCGCTGGCTACGATCATTAGTCCCTGAGATGTCTCACGACCTCGGCATGGGCGCGAGTGATGGGAGGTTGATTAATTTTTTCGTACATGTGGAAGAGTTTCCGCACCGGGAAGGCGTGTTGCATTTGACGAAGCGGAAGCATTTTCGACTCGGACGTTCCGGTCGAGGTGGAGCATTGGAATTGCTTGAGTCGGGTTATATATACATATTCGTGCTTTTTGCGTCGGAGCAGGGCGTTTCCAGGTTCGAGACTCGTACTGTTTTTTTGGACCGATGGGGGTGATTGACGGATGCGAGCTGATGTCCGTCCAGGGTGAGGACAAGACAGCATTGGAAGGGAGTAAGCTTCTTTGTGTGTCTGTAATCGTAGATAGTCCGAATAAGCTGGAGCTCTTGACGAGCCGGGGCTTTGATTGTATCAGAGTCCCATACCAGCACGCGTGTTTTTTATCGGAGAGCCTTGCTACTGCACCGCATTTAGTCGTGATTGTCCAATCCCTCTACTCTGGCTCCTCTCCGCTTCGGGAATTTCTGACCCTGGCGAATTCTCCGCTCTCCCGCCTCGTCTGTCTGTTCCTTTAGGGGTAGAGAAGGAAAACCCATTTCGTTCCTCCTGGAGCGAGCGCCAAGTCTGCACCTGGTCACTCGGTCTATCGAAGTGGATTACAACCTGTGGTATAACCCCTTTGGCGAATTGGAAAGAGTGATTTCATCTTTCGGTAAATGCCTGAAACACCGCCCCCCCCCGACTTTGAAAATTCCCAGAATCCCCCTCCCCCCAAGACTCCAGAATCCCTCGTTCGTTTGAACCCCCAGTCTCCTATAGCGGTGCTTCCAGACCGAAATCCACGCATAGATTTCCATGACAATAGATATGCAAAGAAAAAGGTATCTAAACAAACTCTGATCTACCATTTTACTCCTTTTGCGTTGACTTCTTCCTTTTCGTTCTGCGGCTCTTTCTGGGGTTATTGAACCTGTTACTTGCCGTGTGGTTAAAACTCAGCATTATCGGTTGCTTCGGTTACCATAACATAGCCTTAACTGAACCCGAGTCAGCGCCTCACAGCCAAGTATGCGACAACTTGATTGTTCGCTACACCCGGTTTTGAGTCGGACTACTATGACTTGAGAGAGAGAGAGACTGAACCACTGTTATGGATCTGTTATTTAAGGTAGTTGAGAGGAATATGTGTGAATGTGATCATTGTTGATGGTTTCATCGGTAAATGTCTAAAATGAACCACCCCAACTTCAGAAAAACCCTCATAACTTCATAATTCCTCGGTCGACCCCCTAGAAGTATTTGAAGTATAGAAATGTATGGACTGTTCTTTCCTCATAAGTTAATCTCAGGTGATAAATTGATGATAGTGATTTATTCTCTCAAGCCGTGTTCCTCAGGGACTGAGTTCAAAGGTGGGTGTAGAAATCACTTAAGTTATATCACACTTACAACATAATTAAGATCGTGGTTATAGACTCAACTAATTTGAGTAAGAGTGTTGTGCTTTTTAAACTAATGTTCTTCACCTATTACAAAGAACGTTAATTGAAGAGGTGCGCATGAACCTGTTGACAGCTTCACAAAGATAAGAGCCAAGTCAGTGATTTAAGTAGCCTATAGATCAGAATGATTTCAGACATCATCTAATTGACTGGAGTCATACAAATAAATGCATCAAATTGAGCATGAAAGCACCTCTATAAACACAGGGGGTCAAACGAGGAATTATGGAGCTTTGAGGGTTATTCTGAAGCTGTGGGGGGGGGCGGGGGGAGAAATTGAGACATCTACCGATTTTCTATACTTCAATGTTTGTGGGAGGTTAGACGTCGAATTCTGAAGTTGAGGAGGTTCATTTCAGGCATTTACCGGTTTTATCTTTTGTAGCAGAGTTTCTCCCGTCTGCCTACTGGCGACTCTCGAGAAGTATCGACGAGCTGATTCAATTCACCCCGTCCACCCCCTCCCCAAGCCTCGATCCTTCCAGCCCTCAGACCTATGTCTCCTCCACTATTTAGCTGGCCCGTAGGTCTCCTAACGGGTCGGGAAATAGAATGGTATTGCAAGCGCTGCTCTGAGGCGCTGCCACTCTTCAGAAGGATGTCATCGATAATAAGAAACCATCGAGAATGTGACCATATGATGATAATGTGCTAGAATGTCCATCTATGACCAATGATCTCCTGAGGCTTTGAAACCTTGTCCTTTTTCACCAGGTTGATGGCTGCGTCCCTTCTTCATCTCTTCATGGTCCAACAAGCTCAACAGAGTCGCTGTGAGGTTAATAAAGTAGATATTATCTAACTTGCCTGCCCAGACATGGCCCATAATGCGCAATCATTGGCGAAAACACCACCTTCAAGTGTGTACTCAGGGTTATAATCCGACCAGGTGGGATCTTGCGCACATACTTCAGGAATGGCGGTGAATAGATTCATTTGACATTCCCGCTGACCCTGTTTCGAGAATTCTAGAGTGGAGATTGACTTGCCCTCGGGACAGGCAGAGATATCAAACAAGACAGAAAGAGCAATGTCCGAGTCATTTTCGGCGGCGTTGTGCACAATAAATGATGGTAGTGGGTCGGATTCTGCGGAGAGGATGACACCATCTTCCACCAGGCTTGCGCTGTTTCTGTACTATTCATCCGCGGATTGGTACTACTGACGCCATCCCCTTTCTCGCACGAGGGATCCTTCTCACCGCTGTAGGGCGCTGTAGAAGGGAGGCTACCGGCAATGCACGAGCCTTCAACTTGATTGCCGCGGCAGGTGGAGGGAGAGGGTGTCGTGTTTGCAGGTAGAGTAGATTCACTAGTGAACGTTGGACTGGAACCGGTCAAAGTAGAGGGTATCGTATTTGCAGACGGAGTGGAATCACTAGCGAACGATGAAGTGGTATTCGTCATCACGGCGCTGGCGCTCGTGGTTGGAGGGCTTGGCCCAGCCGTTGTTGAGCTGTTCGTGGTTGAGGAAAGAGATATATATTGGTAAATGCCTAAAATGACCCCCCCAAACTTGTAAATTCCTGGAATAACCCTCAAAACTTCATAATTCCTCGTTTGACCCCCTACAAATATTGAAGTATAGAAATGTCTGCACTGTTCTTTCCTCAATCAAGTTAATATCAGAGGACAAATTGATGACAGTGTTTCACTCTCTCTCAAGACTTGTTTCTCAGAGACTGAGTCAATGGTGGGTGTAGAAAACATTTGTGTTGTCGCACACATATGATGTTCATTGTAAGTAATCATGCCCCGCCACGCTCACCTAACGATTATTAGTAGGCGGGGCATGCTTAAAGGTTTAGTTAAGATTATAGTTAAAAACTCAACCGAGAGTGCTGAATTCTAGTTGATGAGGCACGATTACATGAACCTATTAAGGGCCTCACAAAGAAAAGAGGCAGGTGAGTTAGTGTGACAAGTAGACTGTAGATCAGAGTCAGTTCAGACCCTTTTTAAACAACCTGAGTTATATAAATAAATGTATGAAAGATAGCCTGAAAGCACCTCTATACTCTGTAAAAGGCTGAGGGTCAGACGAGGACTTATGAAGTTTTGGGGGTCATTCCAGGAATTTGCAAGTTGGGGGGGTCATTTTAGGCATTTACCGGATATATATAGTCGAGAAGGCGGCTGCTGAAGGAAGGGAATCCGTATAGATGACGTTGTCAGACGCAGGCCAGGAAGTGTCTACGGCACCAACTGAAGGATATTCTTCACCCTGGAAGAATGGCCAATCCGGGTCCGCACTAGCGATAATGGTACAAGCTAGTTGTTGCAGTCCCTGTTACCTCGCATCCGGTGACCAGCGACGTTTCAAGCGGCTAGCCAGCTCAGCAAGATCCAACGAAGCGTTTCGCCTGACCTTGTACCCCTAGGCTGCGGACCCCACTCAAGCGGCGTACAGATCGAGTGGTGTGACTGTACTTCAGTCCACATTGCAGTCCCTTGATATCGACAGGGGGAGATTGCAGTAGCATCACGTCGGGAAGATATGTCACCGCCACTGAATGCCAAATGCGACATGGTCTTGAGAGATTCCGTTACATCAAAGAAGAGCGTTCCTCTTTATCCAATAGCTTGGACTCCGCTCACGCTCATGTTGCACTGGTTGCGAAAAGGCGAGTAGTACTGTTCTAAGCCTCCAAATCATCTTGAGGCATAGAGATCTAATTCTAATCGCTCGCGCTATCATTCCCTTTCCACCGTCGCGGACCAAGATGACCTCATCAGACACAGAGAACCGGCTCATACTAGAAGAAGCAGCCAGATCCAGCAGCGCGGAAAGAATCCAATTCCTCCTCGATCAAGTGCCAGCCCTGCAAGGGTCAGAGTAACTGGTGCTGGAATCAGCAGCCGCATCCGGCAATCTCAATGTCTTGCAATACGTCCTCAAGCGAAATTCCGGCATCGACGTTCTGAACCAGACCCTGCGATTGAAGGCCCTAAGCGGTGGGGTCGAGGTCTGGAAAGCTCTAATCGAACATGATCACGATGTGATGGGATAGGGCTTTGGTCACGTCGCTGACTTGATTGGAATGGTGGTTAACCTTGGCCTTTCTACTAGGCGAGGGCGCCGACGTCGAGCACAGTCATTATTGCTATAAGCCCATGCTTCCGTTTGCGAAGGCGGTAGGGGCAAGTTAAGAGATTATTGACTTGCTCGTCAAATACGGAGCTATGATGAAGAGTGATGTTTGGGAGCCCGCTTAAAGCTCTCTTTGCAGGTGGGGAGGGGCTGGGCATTAATCATCCTTGATGCGTAGTTGTATTTGCTCCTTCTCGCCCTTTGTGCAATCGAACTTTCATCCCTTCGCTCTTCAAGGTCACAGAACTTCCACCCTCTTACCTACTTCTGCGAGAAGCTGGTGTAACTTCTCACCTATCAGGTTGGTGTTTATAAAAGCCGTCTGTATCAATCAAACATACCGAGACAGGTGTCCAGACGCTTTCATAGCGATTACATAGATCTTGCTACCCAGCTTTCAGGAGCCATTTTACGAGTTTAGGTGGCCTGCAAGAAGAGCCTGAGGAGAAGGAAAACCTGAGAAGAAGGAAGGATCTAAGAAGGAAGTTCCATAAAACTCTTTGATGTGACTGCATGGAGAAAGATATAAAGTCAAGGGGAATGTCAATGAGGCATTCCTGTACCTGTAATAATTTATCTCAAATCGTCTTTAAATGGACTCGCATGTTGCTTGCATGATAGATTGGGCTTAATTGTTATGGGGTTCTCCGTAGGTGTCTTAATCAGTGTAACGGTAGCAGTAAGCAGTTTCATCATTGTGATCTAGTGAGAATGAAGCTGGAACGACGCAAACTGTACTTAAGATAAACCAACAGCGAGAATAGATTACATCAGAGGCAAGTATCATCAGAAGCCGGCGCAGATCAGCTTTTATTTCAAACACTGCCGCCCGAATAAATCAAAGACTCTGATGGTTGGTTGCTTGGTGTGGCCTCCCTCCCAAGCTCTGGTCCTTATAGCATGCATTGATATATGACTGCCCTATGTCCTTCACTGTCTGATTTCCTGAGTACCAAAGCGCGTGTACTACTTCTTTAATTCCAGATACCATTAATATAGACACCAACTGATCCTCGACTTCGTTTAGAGCTCGACATAAATATGTGGATTGATCGCCATCAAGGCCTCTCTACTGGCGCCTTCACCTACCTTATCTTGGTCCTCCTCATCCTCGGTCTCTCAAATGACTATGCATACGCTCGAATAGCCAGTTTGTCGAAGAAATAGCTTTACAGAGCGTTCTTGCCCCTCTACCAACCACGCCTTTGGACACAACGACGTGAGTGCAAACGTCGCCGACAGAAGTCTGATTCTCGAACGAGGCTGCGTATCGAGCAAAGAACAGGATCAGGGAAGCAACGCGGTTCCATTCTCATGGATATGCAATTCGGTCATCCCCGGGGTTGATCCATGCAAAGCCAAAAATCCAGGAGAAGGGAAACGTAGGAGCGAATCGTCCCAGGTCTGTGTTCTACACCGGGAAAATAACAGGACAGGCAAAATGCAGAAGATGGGCGACTTGCAGTCTCCCCGGTGGACACCTCGGTGCTATGGAGCACTATTTGCGACATGAACTGGTATTTTGAGACAACAAGGGCAATTGAACGACCTTTCGGGCCGGACGGTCAAAATCTGTGCACGCAAAGTCCGATCCATAGCCCGAAAACCTTGCTCAAGCATTTGCGGAAATGTCCAAAGGGAAATTCTCTATCTCTGCAACTGCGTCTGCCCGTGCGGAAGCATTCCGTCCCTTTTCCCGCCACGAAGTCTCTGTTTGTACGGTCGGCAACGGCTGTGCTACTTTTCAGCTGTACCTTAACCATGGCTTTCCCCCTCTCCTTCCTCCCTCTTCCCACGGACGTCTCAGCCTCCCTCACCACATCCCCCTCACCCTCACCAAAGCCAACCCCAAAATGTTCGCACCTCCCCGGCCACTTCCTCGCCATCCCACCTCCTCAAACCCGCATCCGCACCATCGCCCACCAGGTCAGACCCCACTTTCTCGTCCACACCCAGCCCAAGCCCCGCGCGGATGTTTCTCGAGAGAAAGCGATAGGCTAGGCGGCTGGTGGCGGACAGGGCCTAGGCTACGAGCCCGCGGCGCTCGTAAGGTGGGGTGGGGTGCGTGGCCACGGCGCGGGCGGCGGGAACGGTGGGGTTGAGTATGTGGAGATCGATGGGAAGAAAGTTCGGGTCGGATAGGGAGTGGAAAAGTGGGTTGGACAATCGGATGATGGGGTTGGACGCGTTTCCTCGAACTGCGGTGAAGGAGTTTTTGCGAGCTCGGCGTTCCGGGTTGGCTAGGGCTTCGAGGTTGGTTGTGCGCGTCGGAGGAGGGGGAGGTGGGCGGCTCTGTCGTCTTTATGCTGAGGTTTTTGGTTTCGTCGGTTGTGGGGCTTCTGCGACTGACTCCATCTCTTCCCTTCTATTGTCGCTATATAATCTCCCAAATATGTGTTAGTCACAGTACGCCATCACCTCTCCTGTGTCCGTATCCGTGATCTTCCATAACGGAACCGAGCTGCGGGACCTCGCGCCGGTGGCGCTGCGGAGTCGTGAATCGAAGTAGGGTCTTGCTTTAGTCGCGGGAGATGGAGGTGGAGGTCGATTTTACGGTCGATAGAGCTGTTGCTGGCGAGCGGGCGACGAGGTAGAGGATGGTGGCGATGGGGGAGGCGTTGATGGGAAGGGCGGGGGAGGGGGAGAGGTGGATGGGTATGCTTGGTATATGGAAAGAGGAATGAGGGTTAGTGGGGTGAGTCAATGTAAGATGGCTCAGCGTTGGCTTGGAGAGTAATCGAATGGCTAGAAGTTGATAAGCCCGTCAGAGCGCGTGGAGAAGAGTGTCAATGAACGAGCCGTGGGCGGGGGTCGAATGGCGGCGTGGTTTTGGCTGGCAGGCAGTAGCCGCGCGGCCTGAATTTGCGGTGCTACGAAGATGATTTGCGATTGATGAGTTATCGCGTTAGAAGGCGGCGTAGGGTGGTCTCGGAACGCGTGGCCTTCACGGCGGGGTTGATTGTCTAGGATCGAAGGATTGGCTCTGCTAAGTCGTACGAGTATGGGGGGTGAGACGGACATCGGTCGCTGAAATGCAGGGGAAGCTTACAACGTCTCCAGCGTAACAATTGTTAGATCCTTGGCTGGTGGGGAGGGGATCCACACATACAGATTGGGAGAAGCGCAAGGACCTCCCATGCCTAGGGCCTAACATTTGGGGCGTTTAGCAGTTGAATGTAGTGTAGTGCTACGTACCTAGTGAGCCCGGAATGCCAGATCTTCCACTCCTAGCCCTGATCAGACAGATCAAAACTCACTTTCACCTTCTACTCTATTTGGTATGGTGGTGGAGTGCTGCATCTGTTGAGTTGCGGGATGGCTTCATAATGGAGTCTCACTAATCCTCTATTGTCTAATTAGCTCTACATAGCTCCGTTGTAGGTGTACTCCGAGTACATTCGATCTATGTAGTACTAGCAGGACTGACTTCTCGTTGATTGACCCTATTGGTTGCTATTCTTCTTATAGCTAGTACTACACTACAGAAAAAGTGCTAAACGCCCCAATTAGATACACGTACGCTGGCCGTGGCTGGATACGTTGTAGGCACGGTCGGCGGAGACATGAGGTCATCAAGGTATCTAAGGTAAACTCCACAAGGTCCAGGACACTTCGGAGTTAACGGCACCGAATACAATTCTAGAGGGATCGGTAGTTATGGACGTCCATGTAGCCTACTCTTCTCGGAAGATGCTTGTAGTCTTCCATATCTCTGTACTTACACCGCAGTGCAAAGAAAGCGTTTTATCAACGAGCCACCAAGATGCCTTTCCCTTACAAGAGAGTGCTGGTCATAGGTGCAACATCTGGAATAGGGGAAGCATTAGCTGCCAAGTTGGTCGAAGAAGGATGCAGCGTGATTGTTGTCGGCAGAAGGAAGGACAAGCTCGAGGAGTTTGTCCACAAGCATGGAAACGACAAGGCCACCGCCGTTCCTTTTGACATTACAGACATGGACAAGATCCCCAATTTCGTGACAAAGTACGCCGGTAGCATCAGGGCCTGAGATCTATCCGGGAAGAACACTAAAGAAGTTTCCAGTATTACCAAGACCTATACCGACCTTGACTGTATCCTTCTGAACTCAGGTATCCAGAGGGGGTTTGACTTCTCCAAGCCTGAAACCGTCGACATGGATGTGCTCCAGACCGAGTTCACCACAAACTACCTCAGTTACCTCGCGCTTACTAAAGGCTTCTTGCCATTCTTGCTGGGTAAGAAAGAGGAGTCGGCCTTGATATAGTATGTGCTTTCCGACGAGCCCCTGACAGGACTGCGACGCTGATACACGGCTTGTCAGCACTACATCCGGCTTGGCCTTGGTGCCGATGTTGAGGTGCCCCAACTACTGCGCCAGCAAAGCCGCGCTGCACCACTTCATCCTCTGCTTGCGGGAGCAGCTGAAGGAGACTACGGTCAAGGTGGTGGAGCTCTACCCACCGGCGGTACAAAGTAAGTGCGATCGCGGCTGGGGATGAATGTGCAGTCGATTGACCCGACACAGCGGAACTTCACGACGAGAAGCATCAGCCGGACATCAAGAACGGCAGTCAGATCGGGATGCCGCTCGATCAGTTCACGCAGGAGGCGTATGACGGCTTGGCTGCAGGAAAGGAGCAGGTCCCCGTGGGCATGTCGAAGCAGTCGTTCGACACTTGGGAAGCGGAGCGGCAGAAGCAATTCCACGGCATGATCGAAGCAATGGCGGGGATGCTCAAGGCGCATACGTGAACCTAGATCTGGAGGCGTAGATAAGGTACGGTCAAGACACACAGGGACCGAAAAGAATAAAGTCGTCGCTGGGAGTCGTTGTTATCACCGTGACACAGCATGAATGTGTTGAATCATCGATTACCAGACTTCATGCGGGTGGTTCTTCTACTCCGTACGTCTTAGGTAAGGTAGAGCACCGAGTGTCGAGTACCGAGGTACTCAGGCTAGTTTTACCGGAGTGCCCAAGAAGCGAGCTTTTGGAACTGTCAATTATCAGACTTGACAACTGAATAACTTCACAATACCACCAGATACAAAAGAATTCTCAGCTGTACAACTGTAATGCTCATATAGCTCTACATTTGTGCAGTAGAATGTTTCCTGCTATCTGCTCATGCCGGGAAGTTATCCCCTGAAAACCACAATTCTTCTTGTGGTTGTTTGGGCACTCCGGTAAAACTAGCCTGAGTAGAGTAGCGACGAATCGAGAAACGAAGCTATCTTTGGCTCGAGGCAATTCGTCCATGTAAAGGTGGATGACCTGACGGCCTGGTTGGCGGAGACCAGTCGATTCTGATTGGCGGGAGAGGGCGGGGCGTGGTTAGTGTTTGGTTAGTGTTTGGTTAGTATTTGTGTTAATGCTGGTGTCAATGCTGGTGTCAATGCTGGTGTCGATGCTACGGTAAGGTAATTAATAATGGCGTTGCAGGGGGCCGGCTACGGAGTTACCCACTGTACCTTAGTGGTGCAGTAGGCAGTACCTCAGGGAATCAGGCAAGGGCTGATTCCTTACGTTGTCACTCGTAAATTGCGTACATTGGCCTGATGGCGTCAAACTGGGATTACCTTACCTTACCAATGTGCTTGATGAGTCAATCTCCTGCAGGCTCCCTATCTATACAGCTATCTATGTCCTTTGTGCTGCAAGCCATCTCGTCTGATTCATTTCTAGCCTGTCGCGTCCCCTAGCTGTTTCCACTCGAGCCTATTTTTGCATTAGGAAAGCATCGCAAAAGCAACCGGACTCACACCAGTGAATCTTTTGTCTCACATGCTAGTTCCTCATTCTGAAGCTGATAACCTCTTCACGCCGTTTGAGTATGCCAGTGCCCGCAAGTCCTTCAACACAGCTTGCGCATTCAGCGCCGTTGCTCTGATTTGCTCTTTCAACTCGTGTCCACATTCGTCTGTATGGAATAGGAGTATCGCGCCGCTGATTGGTTATTCGGTATCGCAAATCGTTTGCCCGCACAATGCCAACGTTCTGAAGTTTGAAACTGCAATCTTCGTTCAAACTTACGTATTGCATCGACACGGCTGGTGAACAGCAACATTTGAAGTCTCGCTGTTTTATTCATGAGCGTATCATCTTGTCTTACTTGACTTCTACAACCCACGGATAAGCATCCAGCCATTTACGATGGTGGGTTTACCACCAACAGAACCCATGGAGCATGTACGATCTCTGACAGTGCTTTCGTGAGACAGTCTGTGATTGATAGCCCAAACGAATCTCCCGCTCCGGCGCGGACCCCAGATGTGCCAGCCGCTCCAGGTTCTGGAGCGAAGAATAGTAACCACTGGTCTGTCGATGCTCGAGAGGACATGTTCAATAGGCGTGCATCTGGGGAGGGCTGGGAGACCATCTGCAAAGTTTGTTCGTCACAGTTCCCTCATCCGACCTATTCTGAAATCTAGATAGGATTATCCCAATCGGACGCGCCATGCAATGCAGCAACAGTACTCGGTAAGTATTAACTTTAACCAAGGGTGCTCTACACAAGCTCACTCAACTGCAGATGATGAAGAAACAGAGAGATATGGTATATTTTTGGTGAACTGACTGAATTAATTCAAGGCTGACTTTGCTAGGACAATGGTACATTCGTCCCGAGACAACCGCGCGGTCGGAAATCAAGGGTAGCGCCTCGTAGGTCATGGGCCTCTGTAAATAAGAATCACGTCACTTCAGAAGAGGAAGAGGAGCTGGAGCTTGGAGATGAAGATGAAGACGACGTAAATGACGATGTGAATGAAGATGAGAGTGCTGCAGTCGAAGAGGACGAGACAACAACTCCGGTCAGTTATACCACAGATAAGCTGCATTGCACAAATTGATTTAAAGCTGAAATGATCTAGAACTACCAGCCATCCAAGCCAGCGAATGGTGTCAAAATGCCCCCACTGCGGCTATCCATCAAGTCTTCACTGTTTCCCAATTTGCCAATGTCTAGTCGGTCACGGGACGTGGCGCCGCCACCTCAAGTTGATCCATCAGAAGCCTCGAACAAGAGTAGCGCAGAAAGGGAGGGCACCGGGTCAGAATTCAGATCATCTCCACACCCGAACAAGCGCCGCAAATACTCTACTGAACCCTCTGAAACTTCAGAATATCCCATTCTTCCGCAAGATTCGTCAAGCTATCTGAAGGCACCGCCAGATACTATTACAATGCCGGAGATGATATGGAGTTCGGAGGATTTAGCAGCCTTGCGAGACTTATTAAGCAAAACACGTACGAAAGCACGTGCGACATCTATTGCCCTAGATGCCGAAAGAGAGTCTCGGCAAGCGACTTATGAGGCAGCCCTAGGTAGAGCAAATCGTCGAGCTCACAATGCAGAGGAGAACCTGCGCGAAGTCACTGCAGATTACGGCGACAAAATCAGGGCCACGCAAGCAGCTTTGTCCAGAGCGGATGAACAAATCAAGCTACATGCGGACAGTCTGAAGCAAAGAGACGCCGAGAATGGTGCACTGAGGAGCGAGCTTCAGGCTGTAGGCGAGAAAAGCAATCGCGCGGTTGTGGTAGACGGTATGCAGGAGAAGCTCGGTGAACTGCAGAGGCAAGTTGCAGAGCTGCGGGAGAAGGGCACGACAGATGAAGAACAACTGAAGCTGTATGATCAGCTCCGAGGCGAGATTACCAAAGAAGTGGACGCATTGCAGATCTTGCAAGCCACTACACGCCAACACTCGGAGTCGTTCGAAACAGCGTTCAGCACTCTCAGCACCTCCATCACAGATCTGAATAACAGAATCGACGACCTCCCCGCCAAGAAAATCGAGGATTACGTGCGCAGGATTCAGGGTGAGAAGGAAGAGGCGGCGAGGGCTCTTGGGATAGCGCGGGAGTCGTGGATGAAAGCCAGTGAGGCTATGTCTGCATTCAGGCCCAGTTTGCCACAGGGTGGCTAGAAGCTGGAGCAAAGGAGGGACGATTGGGCGAGACTGATCTCAATACGCTCGACTGAGGATGATTCCATTTTCAGGTTGCTGTAAGCTCTTACTGTACACTTCTCGGTAGTCTGCTTTGTAAATTTCAACATGCGTGGCACATGGGAAGCAATACTTGGGGCGATGTTGTTCACATTGATGACGACAGCACAGAAGCCTCGCTAGCGCTACTTCAATTTTCCGTGTCTTGAGGCTATTCAAATCATGTTGTAATCTAGTAACCTTCTTGATCAACTACCAAATGCCTTGTACATAATTCATTCATGCTAGGCGACAATTGATGCTGTGAGCTTCTTGTCACGTGAGACCAATTACGTGCCCTAAGGTCATCAAAGTCCTAGCCCTGCGTACTCGACTTCCCAGACTCTGAGCTCGGACCCCTGATTTCGCCGAAGCCGGGCAGCCTTCTATCCTCGCGTATTTGTAGCCCGCGTCACCTCTGCGTGCTCTCATCTCCACCATTCATCTCCTCACCTTGTCAACGTTGTATCTAGTATACAAGAATCTCCTGAAAGAGGTCTAGCTGATCGTAAGTAGAAGATCTCATATTCGAGAACATCTAGAGAGCTTGCGCTTGGATCTGGCTAGATGAGATGAACTGAGCTGAGATGAGCTGAGCTGATACACAACGTCAGCGAAGGAAGCAAGCTTGAAGGCTTGCTAACGTTCGAAGATCCACGGTAAGTCAAACAGTTGCTTGCCATACCACATACGACGTCAAAGCATCGCTCTTCGTCGTCACCACCAATCTTGTCAACGATCGTTTGCTCTCATTGCCCGCATCCACGTCAATCTCGCTTACACCACCTCGCACTTCAGAAGAGCAGACCTGGTAAAGCTCACCACATCAACACGGCACACTGCTTAGGGCTTGCAACAAGCCAGGGAGGTTAGAAAAAGAGTCTACAGTTGCCTTGGCTAGATACCGAAGACAAGAAAGTAAACAAACGTCAACAACATGAGCTGGGACAATCTGTCCGGTGAGCTAGCATCTTTCCTCTAGTCCGCACTTCGTCATACTCGTTATTTCTCGTACCGCGTCATCTTCAAGATATCATAAGCACATCGAGACTATCGTCGATGCTTCTGTTGACCGTAAATAGGTGCTTCAGCCGCTAAATGGAGCGGGACAATCGCTGCCGCGCCAGATACCTCCTGGAATGCTGGCGACACGGGCGCTAAAGGAGACTGGGGTGCATCGGCTCCTGTTGGAGGCGACTGGGGTGCTGGCGGCGACTCTGGTGGCAACACAGGCTTCGGCGAGTTCAACATCTCCAAGCACGCGAACGGTGATCTTGGTGCAGGTGGTGCCGGTGCCGGTGGTGACGATGGTTGTCGCAAGTAAGCTGGCTAGCTCACGGGTCTCTGCCGCCTGTACTAATGAAGCCAATAGCTGTGGTAACACTGGCCACTTTGCTCGCGACTGCCCAGAGCCTCGTAAGCAGAGTGGAGACTGCTTTAATTGCGGTCAAGCTGGGTGAGTCTTTGCCTCCTGCCATATGTCGATCAAATGCTGATGGCGTTAAAGCCATTCCAAATCGGACTGTCCGAACCCTCGTGTCTTTACAGGAACTTGTCGCATCTGTAGCAAGCAAGGTCACCCCGCTTCCGAGTGCCCCGATAAGCCAGCGGAGATCTGTAACAATTGCAAGAAGGAAGGTCAGTAATGGTCTCCAATAGATGATATCGCATGGTACTAGTGGCTGACCAAATGTCTAGGCCACAAAGTACTCGACTGCAAGGAAAATCGCGTTCTCGACCGTTCCAAGGTTTCCGACAAGTCTCCTGACCAAGCATGGATTGCATTGAAGGTAGCGGATGCAGGTCGTGACTTGGATGATTTTCGCGAGGTATGCTAATGCTAGCGGAGAGCCCGCTCTTCTGGGGCATGAGAAGGCTGCTGACAGCTGTGACTCATAGGCTGTTCAAGTCTATGCCAAGGCTGTTCCGGATACGACGTACGATCAGCTGGAGCTTTCCTTCCGTAATAACAACTTCAATACCTATCTCATTGCATATGTGAGTAGTTCCGTGTCGCTCGTACCATGTCCGACGAGTTGACCATGGTGGCTCTGTTAGGAGAAGGAGCGTCCGAAATCGCACACCTTTGTCAACCTTCAGGGTAAATTGGATTGCACCTACCAAGTTGGATATTACTTCAGCCCGAAGCCGAAGCGTACCAATGCTGCCCAGGGTTGGCCTGCTTCGCCTGAGGAGAACATGGAGCGTTTGAAAGATGCTGGTGTTCCCATGGACCGCCTCATTATCAAGTGTAACAACTGCAACGGTAGGGTATCCCTTCCCTTCGAGTAGGCCATGAGAGACCGCGGGTTCGCTGATATTGCTTTAATTATTCAAGAGCTTGGTCATAGCGCAAAGATCTGCAAGGAAGAGAAACATGCAGTAGACCCCCCCAAGGTGAATTGTGTCAATTGCGATGAGACAGGCCATAGAGTTCGTGACTGTACTAAAGCAAGAACCGATCGCTTTGCCTGCCGCAACTGCAAGTAAGTTCAATATGAGGTATCCTCACTGCCATACCGAGTAGTAGTGGCTGATGAAGATGAAGGCAATCGGGCCATACTGCGGCTGAGTGTCCAGAGCCTCGCTCGGCTGAAGGCGTTGAGTGCAAGAAGTGTAATGAAGGTGAGCCACAGTTTAAGTCCTCAACTCCACGTGAGCACTGAGCTGAACATGAGCAGTCGGTCATTTTGCGAAGGACTGCCCCACCGGCGGTAGTAGTGCTTGTCGTAACTGCGGGTAAGTCTAGAGAACTTCACCAACACTTATTGCATACTGACATCGCCTTAGTGAAGAAGGTCATATCTCGAAGGAATGCGAAAAGCCCCGTAACCCGGCTACTGTGACCTGTCGCAACTGCGAGAAGAGTAATTGACAAGATACACAAAGCTCATTGCTTAAGACATGTGACGCTAACAGATGCTTCAGTGGGCCATTTCTCGAAGGATTGTACGGAGCCGAAGGACTGGGGTAAGGTCAAGTGCAGCAACTGCGGCGAGAGTATGTGTCCATCATCAAACCCAACGTGTAATGACTGACATACCCGCAGTGGGCCACACCATCAAGCGCTGCAAGCAGCCTGTTCCCGGCGAAGAAGGTGGTGGCGACGGAGGCTTCGGTGCGACCAGCGGGTTCGACAACGGTGCAACTGTCGGAGCTTCGAGCGCAGCAGGGGACTGGAACACTGCTACTCCTGCCGCCGCGGGTGGGTCTGCAAGTGATTGGGACACTGCACCAGTCGCGGCTTCAGGAGCATGGTAGAACTCTCTACTTTGTCGCAGGGTGGACTTCCAGGCTGCTGAGTTGGTGGCGTACGGCACTCGGTCAGGCTCTGGTTCCACTTCCTCTCGTCATTCTTGCTGCTCACTCACTGTATGAGACGAACGTTGTCTTTATGCGAAAGTTTTCGGTTGGTTTAGCTGGGTACTCTGTTCTCTTTTGCGAACACCACCATTCTAGCGACGTGTAACAGCTTGAGTGAGTGGGGAGATAGCAGTAGTGTCATCTAGTGAGCAATGGAAGGAGCAGCCAACTCTAGTCCTTTAGGACCTTAACAGTGAAGCGATCAAAACAGTGAAGCGCAATTAGAACAAGAGGGTCTGGGGTTCCTGGGTTCATTCCGCGATATACTCGCGAATATGACGAAAAAATGAAAGCTCTCGTGGAGACAGTCCCCGGACGAAAGCCTGGTCTCAACACGGGGAAGATATCCCGTCGCACTCGAATCGGCAGGTAACACATGCTGCCCGGTGTTTGGTGATTTACCACCTTGATACGTCGTGGAAAGTGCCCGTCGCAAGGTTGTGCACAAATAACCCCGGGATGTCCCATGAGGAAGTGGCAAAGCCTGAAAACCTCTAGAGTGCTCCGAATAAGCTGGACAAGCGCTTTCAAGCGGCTTATATACTTTTACCAGGACCTGGGAACGATTGAGATGGTCAATGAAGACGAGCATTTAACTCGCGAGTACCGAGTCCCACCAGTAAACGGCCAGAGCTTTTCAATCGAGAAGTGATGGTACGTGGTAGGTACTGGTTTTGGGCAGACATTGACACAAACGGACAATGTGGATTGACGAATCTTATTTGTCAATGAGGAAGTTCCTCCGAAGCTTCTGTTCGAGCGGTGGGGCGGAGAGTTTGAGTATGGGACGTCTGAGCATGGGACGAAAGCTAACGAACGTCCTGCAGCCCGGTTCCCCACACCAAGTCTCGTCGAGCCCTCGGTCTTCGCATGTCGTACCAGGAAAGCAGGATGGAGGGCAGGGGATGCTGGCCTATCGACGAATCGCGTGGCGCACCGACCCTGCAAGAGATCATCATCACTCCTAGATGTGCCAGGGTCGAGCGTGCCGCCATGGCCGACGCTTCTCCATACCATCCTAGGTTTTGGTAAAGGATAATAAAGGATACCACGCATGATGAAAGAGGCAGACCAACCAGCTGGAGGGACGACCAGTGATGGGGTGTTTTGGAGAGATCTGACCGTTCCGCCGGGACCGGTAGAGACGAGTCCACCAAGACCCGACGTGAGAGCTCGTGGGGCGTATGGCTTTGCCTATCTGCACCCTTCGATGCATGCGTTCCATCGAAGTGATTATTACCACACGATCTACCACATCGACTAGCTGTTTCAGACTTCTGCCATATTGCGTCTCCCATACCTTATGTTTTTTCATTTACCTTACCCAAGACACTCTGCATCTAGCTGCCGTCCTCAACCTCGATCCTCCACGAGCGCGACCCGACGCATAACTTCCTGCCATACGCCAACCTCGTTGGCAAAACATAGCCAACATGTTTGGGGGGCGTAGATACTTCGGCCTCACCGGCACGGGGCTCAACGTAGCCATCGGCATGCTTGCTGGTCTTGACTTCTTGTACAATGTTCAGAACTCGGGCAGAAGTGCGATAGCTAACGACGTGTTTTTAGTTTGTTTGGCTATGACCAAGGCGTCATGGGCGGCTTGCTCACCCTACCTACATTTGTGAGTTCTGTTCCTAAGCAATAGTACCAGCGACCATAATGTCTGACCATTCCCCAAGGTTGCAGTCTTCCCCGAGATCGATCTCAACGCGCCGGGTCTCACTAAGTCGCAACAAAACCATCGGTCCACAATCCAAGGTCAGTAATCGCCAGGTGGGTGTGTTATATGGCAATATGGGCTCAACGTTCTCGACAGGCATCTCTGTGGCTTCTTATAATCTGGGGTGTTTCGCTGGAGCCATTCTTACCATCTGGATTGGGGATATACTAGGGCGCCGAAAGACCATTTTCCTTGGCTCCTCGATCATGATCGTTGGTGCCGTATTGCAGTGCTCTGCATTTTCGTTGGGTCAACTCGTGGCTGGCAGAGTCGTTTCGGGGTAAGAAGTATCAGTGCCTCGTAATGGGTCCTTCTAACGAGTAAACATAGGTTTGGCAACGGTCTTAATACCTCTACAGTCCCTACATGGCAATCGGAGTGCTCCAAGTCACACAGACGTGGTCAATTGGTTATGGTCGAGGGAGCAATGATCACTGGGGGTATCTGTCTTAGTTACTGGATTGACTTCGGCATGTCCTTTTGTACTGGTTCGATATCGTGGAGGTTTCCCATCGCCTTCCAGATCGTCTTCGCAATCGTAATTCTGGCTTTCGTTCTCGAGTTGCCCGAGTCGCCCAGGTGGCTGATTCTCAAGGTATGTCTTTTTCCATTTCAAGACCGGTTATGTGCTTGTACTGAAAAGGCATTAGGGCAAAGAAGACGAGGCGTTGACGGTCTTGGGAGCCCTCAGCCATCTACCGGCAGATGACCCCTACATCCATGGCGAGTTCATGGCAATCAAAGATACAGTCCTGGAGATGTCCCAAGGTGGCTTGCGTGACATATTCACTATGGGTCCAGACCGCCACTTACATCGGACGGTTCTCGCCTACGTCAACCAAGTTTTCCAACAGATATCCGGTATTAATCTCATCACCTACTATGCAGCAACCATTTACCAGAATGAGATCCACCTGAGCGGATTCACTTCCAGGATCCTCGCCGCCGCCAACGGCACCGAATACTTCATGGCTTCGTGGATTGCGGTTTTCACGATCGAGAGATTCGGTCGACGCCAGCTTATGCTGTTCGGCGCCGCTGGCATGTCATTTTCCATGATCATCCTGGCGATCATGACCAGCTTGGGCGGTAGAGGCCCTGGTATCGTCGCCGCACTGTTTCTGTTCCTCTTTAACACCTTCTTTGCCATCGGCTGGCTTGGAATGACCTGGCTCTATCCGGCTGAAATCGTCCCATTACGGATCAGGGCTCCCGTGAATGCGCTTTCGTGCTCTGCTAATTGGTTGTTCAACTTCATGGTGGTAATGTGCACGCCGGTGTCATTCTCCAGCATCGGGTACAAGACCTATATCATCTTCGCAGTCATGTAAGTCTCCCCCCCTACACGGCTATCTAATCCACCACTAATTCCTCCTCCCTCCGCAGCAACGCCTTCATCTTCCCTGTCGTCTACTTCTTCTACCCCGAAACCGCCTACCGCTCTCTCGAAGAAATGGACGTCATCTTCCAAAAGACGACGGGCTTAAAGGGCTGGTTCACCGTTGTCAATCAAGCCTACGTCGAGCCGCGCAGATATGGAAAACATGGCGAAATGCTCATCGATTACGAAGAGACGGAGATTCACCAAGCGAGGAGAGCTAGTGCGGGAGATATTCTGGGGAGAAGGAGGGAGAAGACTGGCATGAGGGGGCCGGAGAATTTGCGGCATGCAAATCCGGATTATGTGGTTGAGAAGGGGTATTCTTCGCAGGAGGGATCGACGCCATGAGGTGTTTGCTGGATTCGGGCGTTGGGCGGGGAGTTGGGGGGCTTGGAAGAGCGGCAAGACTTAGTACGGGCCTTGGATTAGTCTGGCGCTTGTGTGTGTTGTACTGTCATACAGCCTGAGGCATAATATACCACATCTTCATCGTTTCTATGTACCTCACTACCTTGTGTATCGAATTTTTACGCTAATGGTACGGCGCCTGCTATCTTGATCGCAGTGCCCGCCTTACCTAGCTCGGTTAAAGTTAACGACTCCGGTCCGTCACCTTCACAACCATGTCACCCCCCCCTCCCTCCACCTGCTTCGAGATCCCGAGCCTCGACTTCCCTTCAAGTATGCATGGGGGACGGCAAGCCCCTTTACGCCCCGTGGGCTTCTTCTCCAGCGTTCGCGACCTGCATATCTATCGTACCTCCAAAGAAAGGGCCAAAGCTGCAAACGCCCGTACCTCTCTCTATCCGGGAAGCTCCCGCTGCAAAGAGTCATACCACCGCCGCAAAGGCCGATAGGCCGATAGTAGTCAGTCATGGCGCTCAAGGGATTTGGTCCTGCGAGAATCGAGACAATTCCCCTTGGCGCGCAGTGCACCTGAAGGCGCCAGGAGCCATGCGTAGCTGCCGCTGAGGGAGGAGGAGGACTTTTGTACCGATAGCAACAGTCTTGCTGCCGATGCGTACAGGGCTCATGACTTCGCGCACAGTACTCCCCCCAAGTTGAACTGACGCGTTTGTAGTACCTCATCGAAGGCCGAATTCGGAAGCGGACAAGACTCGACCCGATTCCGGTTTTTTGTGGTGGCTGATAAAGCAGCCCCAGTCGTGTTCTCTGACGATTCGAATTTCGCCTCCCTTGCAAGGGTAATCTCCTCGTGGAGAGGGGCAGCGAAGGCAGGTCGCTGCAGTAGATGGGCCATGGATCCAAAAGGCGGGTCATCGGCACGTTGTTGTTGGTTTTGGATATGGGCATCAGCTGTTGTGCCAACGCTGCAAAATTCCTAAAGGCTGAAGTCCCTAAAGCGGGAGAAGTAAGTTGCTAACTCCCACAACATGATCTATAATATTGGCGCCGAATCTTCATTGCTCAGCCCCCCGCGTTACGCTCCACATCTTCAACCTCGTTCACGAACGGCACTCCGCCCGACTGTTTCTATCGTGGTGAATTAAGATAGCAACGGAGTGTTTTGAGAAGGCAATACCGTTGAATACCGATTGGTGGCAGAATAGGGGCGCAGTATACCTCCTAAGGCGTACACGATCCCTATAGGTTGATTATTACCGGGGGGAGAGTGGAGTCAAACATCCTCATGACGGACTTAAGAGTCAAACATCCTCAAGACGGACTTAAGGAATCTACTACCCTCTTAATTCCACCAGTCCTTTATTTGGTTTCCTCTCGTTACAAAGCACTCTCAGCACTGAATGCATACCAAAGCTAATACATTTATATCGTCTCAGATAACGAAATCTACGCTAATCTTATTTCATATTCACGGGACAACTCTCCGTCCGAGATGTTCGCAGATAGGGCTGTTATATAGGTCTATAATTATGGAGTCTGCTTTCGGGACGAGAGTCTTGCAGCACCAATTCCATTTCACTACAGAGACTCATCCTGCTTAACTCTGTCGCTCAAAATGCCCTCAAACCAAGCCGCCTGGCTCACCGCAAAGGGAGCCCCCCTCACCATCGAACCCGCGCCCCTCTGGGACCCTAAACCTAATCAGATTCTCATCAAAAATCGCGCTGTCGCCATCAATCCAGTCGACTGGGCGTCGCAATCCATGGGACAAGATCTCTTCCCCTTCCTCAAGTTCCCTTGCATCCTCGGCCACGATGTCGCTGGCGAAGTCATCGCAGTTGGATCCGCTGTCACGCGGGCCAAGGTAGGAGACCGCGTTTTAGGCTTTGCTCCAGGGCGCGGACGCGGTAAGCAGGGAGAGCCAGGCGCTTTTCAGGAATATACACTTCTTGCGGACAATCTGTTCTCTCCCATTCCGGATAGCATGTCCTTTGAAGAAGCGAGTGTCATCCCACTGGGTCTCTCCACCTCTGCTTGTAGTATGTTCCAGAAAGACTACCTCGCGCTTCCCCACCCATCAGTCGACCCTAAGCCGCTTGAGAAAACCCTCCTCATTTGGTCTGGAGCGTCCAGTGTCGGCTGCAACGCAATCCAACTCGGTGTCGCGGCTGGATGTGATGTCATCACAACCTGCTCTCCAAAGAACTATGAGCTTGTGAAGAAACTAGGCGCTAGTCAGGCTTTTGACTACAACAGTGACACGGTCGTTAGTGATATACTCACCTATTTGGAAGATAAGACAATCGCTGGGGCAGTTGGTAGTATGTTCTATACCCCCTACCCTTACCGCATTGAACTTCCTTCACCTCCTTTCTCCGTTGCCAAAACATGGGTCCTTACTAAGACCACTCTCACAGTCGGCAATGTCAACGCCATTCTCGCCGGCCACGGCCTGAACGCCGCCAAGATGGTTCTTGAAATCGTCTCTAAAGCGAAAGGCAACAAATTTGCCGCCATGACCATGCGCTACGAGGGACCAGTACCGGATGGGGTAGAATCCAAATTCATCTTGGGAAGTGATTTGGCGGATAACGAGGTCGGTGCCGCGGTATATGCAGACTACCTGCCGAAAGCGCTGGCTGAGGGGAAGCTTATTGCTGCGCCTGAGCCTTTGGTTGCGGGGAAGGGGTTGGAGAGTATTCAGAAGGCGTTTGAAGTGCAGAGGAAGGGGGTCTCTGCGAAGAAGGTGGTTGTTTCGTTGTAATGTGCGGTGACATGCGTGGCCCGCTTAACCACACTCGCCATTGAACGAGAAAACTGTTGAAGATGCATCAGATCTCTATCAGGCTCCTTGTCTCAAAGCTTACTCCCATGGTATTCTTCTGTCAGCGTGTACAACCACTCCGCATATGAGCACAATCCGCGTGAATGGATATGTCACTGTAAAGGATACGTCGCTCGGCCTCCTTTGCCCACATATCTCCAGCCGTGTAGACTCTCTGGCCGCATAAGTTCTCTGGCCCTCAGCCAGTCACTCCTTTGTGTATCTCAGTACAGTAAGGTCTTGATACCAAAATTCGGTTTTTCAGAAAAGTATTTCATTACAACGAGATATTTTAATAAGCAAAGGTCAACAAGTACCCGCATATATCAGGATTATTAAAATCCACTCACTTGAACATAGTGTCGGGGTTGGTCATCTTCCTCTGAGGATTTCTGTGTACTGTCAGTTATAAACCAGACTAGCTCGACTACTAACGAGGGCTAAGGGCTTCTCTTGAAAACACGAACAGTGTCATGTAGAGGTCATCATGATCTTACTACAAGAAGTGAATGTATCGAATATCACTTCACTCGGTTCAGCTGAACTTCGTGACGTACATGATGGTATAGTGACACTTCACTGTATCGCGACGGTATTATTATGCAGCAAGCAGGCAGGACTACCTTACCTTACCTACCTTATCAGACTCAGTCCTTCTTCTCGAACTGAACTGACTGACTCCCTTAGCTGCTCGTTGGCAAAGACTTCAGCTACCTGCTTGAAAGCAACAGCTTTGACTTCGGTCGGGCCTCTCGCACTCGAGAATCTCGACAAGTCATCATGATTGGAGAACTCTTACTGGGTTTTGGACTAGCCTACCTGATATGGAGCCTTGTCACGATGGAGATCAATTACCGACGCGCGTCTTCGATGGATATACCTCTGGTTCGGCTGCCCGTCGATCCCATGAACATTGCCTGGCTCATCCTGGAGCCACCGCTTTGGCGTATTCTGAACCGTCTTCCACTCGACTGGGGCACTTTCGGTCGCTATTCTCGTAGAGGATGGCACTTCCATGATAAGGCACAATCACACCTACACTATGGCCCTGTCTGGGCACTCGTCACCCCCCGTGACATCTACATTTATGTCGCTGATCCTGCTGCGATTCATGACATCTTCATTCGTCGAGAGGAATTCCTCCGTCCGAGCAAGATGTACAGTAAGTGAATTGGGCATTCAAGTTCTGAGATTGGTCTAAATAGGTCATAGAGCTGCTTGAAGTCTATGGACCATGTATCTCTACCGCGAGCTGGGCAGATTGGCCACGCCATAGAAAGGTCCTCGCGGCGCCCTTCAATGAGAACATCATGAGATTTGTCTGGACCGAGTCCCTCAATCAAGCAAGGGAGATGCTGCAATCATGGACTAGCGGTGCCAAACCTGGGATACCAAGCGTTGCCAAAGACACACGGATGCTTTCTTTGAATGTACTCGCAGCAACTGGCTTTCGTCGATCTTACAAGTTTCGCAGCTCCAGCCAGCCAGGAAATGATGAAGCGCGGACTTACCGAGATGCATTACAAACAGTGTTGGACAACGCCATATTCCTGATGCTCATCCCTCCTCAACTGTTACTGCTTCCACTATTACCAAAGTCGTGAGCACGCGTAGGCAAGGCCGCTGCTGACTTCAAGCAATACATGATGGATATGCTGGCTGAGGAAACTTCTCTGCTGGAACAAGGCAAGACGGGCACAGGAAGCTTGATGACATCATTCATGTGAGCATTGAATACTCATCAAAAGGAACAGGCAACTGTAAGGAGCGACGCGGGTCAACCACCTTCAAAAGGTCTAACAGTCGACGAAATCTTTGGGAATATCTTTGTTATCAACTTCGCTGGCCACGATACTACCGCCAATACTCTGGCATTCAGTATGCTTCTACTTGCAGTGAATCCTGAAGTTCAAGATTGGGTTGCTGAAGAACTGCAAGAGGTAATCATGAGTCATGACTGCAAAAAATGGGACTATAATGTATTGTTTCCAAACCTCAAGAGGTGCTGAGCGGTGCTGGTACGTTTATCTATCGGAATGCAAACGTCTCAACCCTAATATGTATAGCTCAAGACTCTTCACCTCTATCCACCCATCCTGGCACTTCCCAAATGGAGCAACCAGCACCCACAAAACCTCCGCATCAGCGAAAGGACAATTGTGATTCCACCACATACAGGAGTCATGCCAAGCCTACTGACCGTCCAGACTCACCCCAAGTATTGGCCGGACCCTCTCCTCTGGCAGCCCTCCCGCTGAATCTCCTCGCTTCCTGCAGCTGCCGGATCCAACGGATCTAAAGCGGACCTAGCTACCCGACTGCGTCAGGAAACACTCTTGACCCCCATGCAGAACACATACTTCCCCTGGTCCGACGGCCCGCAGAATTGCCCCGGCGCGAAATTCGCTCAGGTGGAGTTCGTGGCCGTGCTGGCGTGCTTGCTGCGAGATCATCGTGTGGGCGTTGTGCTGGAGCCTAATGAGAGTTCCCAACAAGGGAGGAAACGAGCTCTGGCTACGACGGAGGACTGTGACATGGAACTGCTCTTACGGATGCGCAACGCGGACAGGGTCCGATTAGCATGGAAGCGAGTATGAGCGATAAGCATGTCGAATGGTCGCAATGAGAGCTGGAAGTTACTTTAACATATTTCGTGCTCGGTCTCAATAAAGCTTATCTGTTCTAAACATGTAACTTTCTTGTGTCCTCAACCTGACTGGAATGTAGGTCGCCCTCGCCATTCCTTCCAGACTGTCTATTGTTGATACGATCTTCCCGACCCGAGGCGTCCTGCGCACCTGACTCTCCAACTCTACGGCAGAAAATGCCGCCGCCAGTCTATTCTCCTTCTCCTTGCCACTCTGCTAAAATGATTGCCATCCTAGCCTCGGGAGGCATGGTGATTCCCGTGAATTGGAAGTGAGGATCGGCCTTGGAAAACAAAGACGACCAGGTCTCAGGGTCCCGCTCTCTGGCATAATTGAAAGCCTTCATCGAGATATTCATCAACCTGCACCTTTGTCAGCTTGCAACCACCACCGTGACGTATTACCAGTTGAACGGAGCGGTAGACGCGAGACTCCGAACTGATCACTAACCTTAGGGATCGATCCGCAGCAATGCCGAGCTGCCCAGGTTGTGGAATGCAGCTGTCGTTGATGACTATCTTTGCACCTTTTTTCACGGCTGGGATCAAACACTGCAGTATTTTGACACTGTATTTATCGGACCAATCGTGGAGAATCCAGCGTAACAGGTAGACGTCGGCCCCCTTGACCGGCTGAGGGGTCAGAAAGTCGTGGTCCATGCCACATATGCGGCCCTTGAGGTCTTCGGGCAGTCGACTCTCAAGACCATTGATTGTGTCGTGGAGATCCTGAACGATGCATTTGACGTCTGGATATTTTCGCGCTATTGCAATGCTGACTTGGCCATGGGACCCGCCAACCTCGACGATAGTACCGTGGCTGATGGTCGCGAAGTCGAAGGTGTCGATCAGGTGCTTCATGCTGTAAGAGGAGTGCAGGTGGGGATAGCGCATGGCATCTATGAACTGCTGCTGCGTCTGTGAGTCTTTCTTGATAAGCTGTCAACTAGATCCTCGGTTGTGTTATGCGACAAGGGGCAACCCTAATCTAATGAACATTATAAGAAATAGGTATCAGGCTCTGATGCACACAACCTACCGTCTCATTTGGCTCTTCAGACCCCGGCTACTTTGCAGTAGTATCGACGGTCTGAGGATATGATCAAATTTTGGCTATCAGACGACAGAAACGGAGCGGGACATAGACCCGGGCCATTGAAGGCCAGAATTATTCGGTGATGTTGAGAATTCAAGCTTTTAGCATTGGGTTATTCACCAAAGTCTTGGTGCAGTGGTATGAGCGATTGACTCTATATGAGGCTCTTTAAAGACATGACGAGCTATAGCAGCAATATGAAGAAAGCGCCGCATATTGTTGACATTGAGTTCACAATCACGAGTGATACTTTTGAACCTTGCTTCTTCCTCTTTGGAAACATGGTTAGCTATTTTGTACCGGTAAATATACTGCAAACTGAGTAGTAGATATTGCTAAACACTTCAGGTTTGATTGGAAATGTACTCACGGAGCAAGTACATCTCCGGGTGAGCTGAGAAGAAGTCCTAACGGGCCGAGGACAAGATGATGTAGCTCATCAGCAGCTTCAATGGCACTATCTCTGATGGTGATAATGCCGTTTAGTGGTGATCGTTCTGGATCCAATCCGTCATCACAGGACGGCTCTAGGAGACCTTGAGACGCGAATATTCAAGATACTTTTTTATGTTGTCTTGAATCTGTGACACAAGCTAGCTGACACTACCAGATGCCATTGCCATTGTTGACTGATGATACGCACACTTTCGCGCGAAAGCTCGGCGGCGACGGGGATATGATCAAGCCAATGAATGTACCTGCGTCTAGACTGGAGGAAGCTGACGATAGCTTGAGGTCTTACGCGGGGCGAGGAAGATTGAGAGGCGGACTACCGTGATTACCCATTAGTGGCAGAGTTATCAGCTCCAGAGGAGAACGGAGAGAAACAGCTAGATGAAATGATGCGTTAGACAATAGCTTAATGTCTGTCTTATTGATGCACGTTTCTTATGCTCGCATCAGCGACAGATTTCCTCGCCGAGGTGTAGAAGAACTGTTACTAGCTGTGGACCATTCACCCCCACTGAGACCTACGTGCCCGCACTCGTAGCTGCGCTGTTTCGGAGAGGAAAGCGAAATGGCTGACCCAATGAACGCAAGGGTGTGCTGGGCAGGAGCCATGTACGGATCGTGGTATAGAATGGGTGACAGGCTGCGAGTCTTTGCATTGCCGCACCGTAAGATGTGGCATCGTTCCGTTCGAAAGAGATAACGTAGAGCAGAGAGAGAGCACGTGTTTGAGTTCCGGTCTCAAGAGTGATACATCAGCGGCAGCAGTGACAGTGAGTCAGTATCCTTAGGGTGGGTGGAGAGCGAGGGGTGATGAGGTTGTCAAGCAATTCCTACGGTAAATGCCTAAAATGACACCACCCCCCCAACTTGGAAATTCCCGCAATAACCCCCAAAACTTCATAATTCCTCGTTTGACCCCCAGCCTTCTATAAGGTACTTTCAAGCTGTCTTTCATGCATTCATTTGTAAGACTCAGGTTGTTTAAGAAGGGTCTGAACTGACTCTGATCTACAGTCTACTTTGTCACACTAACTCGCCTGCCTCTTTTCTTTGTGAAGCTCTTGTTGAAATTATTTCCGGCAAATGCCTAAAATGACCCCCCCCAACTTGTAAATTCCCGGAATAACCCCCAAACCTTCATAATTCCTCGTTTGACCCCCTAAAAATATTGAAGAATAAAAATGTCTGCACTGTTCTTTCCTCAATCAAATTAATATTAGGGGATAAATTGATTCAAAGGTGGGTGTAGAAAACATTTGTGTTGTCGCATACTTATGATGTTCATTGTTAAGTAATCGTGTGAACGATTATTAGTAAGCAAAGCACGATTAAAAGTTTAGTTAAGATTATAATTGAAAACTCAACCGGAGAGTGCTGAATTCTAGTTGGCGAGGCACGATTACATGAACCTATCAAGAGCTTCACAAAGAAAAGAAGCAGGCGAGTTAATGATGAGTAGACTGTAGATCAGAGTGAGTTCAGACCCGTTTTAAACAACCTGAGTCATACAAATAAATGCATGAAAGTCAGCCTGAAAGCACCTCTATAGAAGGCTGAGGGTCAAACGAGGAATTATGAAGTTTTGGGGGTTATTCCGGGAATTTACAAGTTGGGGGGGGTCATTTTAGGCATTTACCGCACAAGTATACACAGAGACAACATTCCTCGTAAGCACATATATTCCCACTTCTACTCGCTCATTTAGCTCACAGCACTCCTAGATGTTGCATGTGGAAAATCGTTCGTCCGCCCCGCCCTGCAGCAGCCAATATATGCCCGTAGCAGGCATCATGCCTACATGCGCTCGGCCCGACTATAGGCGCTCGGTCAATGTAGGCGAGCACCGAGAAAGCCGATATGGGGGGTTATTTAATGTGCCCTGATTTCTACGAAGACTGCTTGCTTCTACACGTTCATTTATATCAATTGGAGCGGTATTTAGCTAGATATAATACATCTATTTGGCCTCTATATCGCCCCATTGCAACAGGTTATGAGCCCGGTCAGTGCATAACTACCGCCTGTTGTCGTTGCTTTGCCCTACTACCCTACTCTGCCCTAACCCTCGCCGACGAACCCTCGACCCGATTAGGCAATCGAAAGCCTACCACGCAAGCGGACGATATAAACGTCCATTTCCAGACGATAAAACATCGGTTTATCGCTCGAACCAAAGAGGTCGAAAAACTTCGAAAATCCACCCCCCCCACCTTCGAACCGTTATCCACGCCGCCGCAGACGCAGGAGCAGTCATACGGACTTGAAAGAGCATGGAATACAATGGACTGAAGGGCACGACGGCCCTAAAGCTCAACGAGAGCAATTATATGGCATGGGCCGAGTCCGTGCAGGCATATTTGGTGGCACGAGACCACTGGGACGTCGTTGAAGGGGCGTACGCCAAGCCAGAAAAGGTGTTAGTGGACGAGAAAGAGACGCAGGGATCACAAGAGGAGACCAAGAAGTGGGTAAGGGCGGACAGGAAAGCCTGGTATGATATAAAATCATTTTGCAACCAGGCCGACGCAACCTTCTATAAACCGGAGACTGCCAAGGAGCTTTGGGACCGCCTAAAGGAAATGAAGAAGCCTATAGGAACCACCTACTACCTGTCCCAAATCAGAGCTTTCTCCAATTATAAGCAAGGACCGAAGGAGACGGCGGAGCAAGTTTTATACACCTTGCGGAAAATCCAAGCCGAAATTCAGGTTTTAAGTCCTGATACTCCTATATACGATAACATGCTTCGAGAAGTCTTCCTTGAAGCTTTATGAGAGGACCCATATGGTCCAATGATCTTTTGAATTTGAAATGAGGTGGTAGAGTCGTCTATTGCCAATGTCCTACGCCAACTAAAGGAGAAGGAAATGGAAGACGCCTCGAATAAGGCGGCCAAGAACGCCACCGCCAATGCCGCCAAGGCAGGAAGCCAGACAGGGAGCCAGCAGTCATCCAGCAAGGACGACAAGGACAGCAAACGGGGGAAAACCTGCTTTCGGTGCCAGAAAAAGGGACATTTCGCCGCGAACTGCTACGCTACCCATACGAAAGACGGGGAAGAATTACCCCCGAACGGTGTTAAACCACCCCCGAAATCGAAGGCCAATGCAAGGCAAGCCTCCGAAAGTTCAGGGGGGTCACTTTCATTGCGCCTCCGAGCAAGCTCCTGAGGCGTCAAGACCAGTGTGTCGTCGTCGTCAATGGTGTCGGGGTCGATAGGGTTTTCCCAGCCATCCTTATAAAGGCTTGGATTTGCCAACAAACTTCCTCCTTTCTCTTTCTCAAGGAAGAGAACATGGGTATGGATTTCTACCAGGTTTTTCGAAGGATTCCAGACCCGAAATTGCTGGTTGCTCTTGCAATAACCAACGAAAACCCCCTTATAAGAGGTGTCTTCCAATTTCGCCCGTTTTTCCTTTGGTATGTGGCAATGGACGACGCACCCAAATGGTCATAGATGTTCAACGGAGGGTTTAGACCCTGTATATAATTCGTATGGGGTCTTTGCCCCATGGTTACCCCCCAATGGGAGTTGATTTCGTAGGTAGGCGGCGGTTTTGGCGGCTTCACCCCAAAATTCTGGTGGCAATTGGGAGTCATAAAGCATGCTCCGAATGGCCTCTGTAATCGTACGGTTTAGGCGTTCAGCGTAACCGTTTTGTTCCGGTGTATATGGGGTGGTAAATTCGAATTCTACCCCCTTAGGCGTCCAAATTCTGGCCAATTTGCCATATTCTCCGCCATTATCACATCGAAAGACCAGGAGCTTCTTTCCGGTTTCTTTCTCTGCCTTTAGCTTCCATATTTCAAACGTTGCATAAAGATCCGTCCTCGCCTGGAGTAGGTAAACATCACCATAACGGGAATATTCGTCTGAAAATGTAGCGAAATATCGGTTTCCACCTAGACTATCAATCTGGTATGGTCCTCAAATGTCTGAAAAGACTCGTTCCAAAGGCTTTTGAGCTCTTGATATTGAAGCCTTGTTCTGTACCTGTATCATTTTACTGTGTAGACATGCCGAGCAGTCCTTTTCCGCTTCGGTAGGGCGTAAATCGCGGGTTATACCCTTCACACATGATTTTAGGCGTTGCAGGCGATATGCCCCTGCATGGCCGAACCTCCGATGCCACTTCCAGTACTCGGTTTGTGACTGGTTCGAAATTTTGGAAGTTTCCGGGGTAATTGGCCCCAAAACCTCCCCCGGGGCAGGGGCTCCATATGAGCCACCCGCCTGCTCTGGACCTGCTCCCACTGGCTCCGGAGTGAGCCCTAATATAGGCGGTGCTCCCCCTGCTGTCGCTGGAGCGGCCAGGCCGTTCGTCGATTTTTGGTAGGTCTGGACCTTAAAGGCCACTTTCCCGTTTGTCGATTTCAGTATATAAACTGAACCGTGCTGGCTTGCCGTGGCAATGACGTTTCCTTGGCGCTTAAAAAGCACTCGTTCGAGTCCAAATTCCACGGTTATCCCATTCTTACTGGCTGCTCCGATCGACAGCAAATTCCCGTCCAATTCTGGGACGTAAAGGACGTCCTTTAGGGTGAGTATTTTGCCCTCAAAAGAAACTTCCGCCTTGCCAATTCCAGTCGCCTTTATCGAATTTCCATTGGCCAAGCAAACGTCCGTAGAGTAATCCTGAATTTCGGTGAAAAAGCTCCTATCCGGGGTCATATGATGACTTGCTCCGGAGTCGACTATCCAGCAGCCGGGAGGTAATTTCAGGCTGGCTATGGCTTCCAAGGCCGTCGCTCTCCACGCCCTGCCGTCGTCGCTGGGTTCGTGGTCCTGGTTGTTCGATTTTTTCGAAGTTTCTGACCCCCCTGAACTTTCGGAGGCTTGCCTTGCATTGGCCTTCGATTTCGGGGGTGGTTTAACACCGTTCGGGGGTAATTCTTCCCCGTCTTTCGTATGGGTAGCGTAGCAATTCACGGCGAAATGACCCTTTTTCTGGCACCAAAAGCAGGTTTTCCCGCGTTTGCTGTCCTTGTCGTCCTTGCTGGATGACTGCTGGCTCCCTGTCTGGCTTCCTGCCTTGGCGGCATTGGCGGTGGCGTTCTTGGCCGCCTTATTCGAGGCGTCTTCCATTTCCTTCTCCTTTAGTTGGCGTAGGACATTGGCAATAGACGACTCTACCACCTCATTTCGAATTCGAAAGACCATTGGGCCGTATGGGTCCTCTCTTAAAGATCCAAGGAAGACTTCTCGAAGCATGTTATCGTATATAGGAGTATCAGGACTTAAAACCTGAATTTCGGCTTGGATTTTCCGCAAGGCGTATAAAACTTGCTCCGCCGTCTCCTTCGGTCCTTGCTTATAATTGGAGAAAGCTCTGATTTGGGACAGGTAGTAGGTGGTTCCTATAGGCTTCTTCATTTCCTTTAGGCGGTCCCAAAGCTCCTTGGCAGTCTCCGGTTTATAGAAGGTTGCGTCGGCCTGGTTGCAAAATGATTTTATATCATACCAGGCTTTCCTGTCCGCCCTTACCCACTTCTTGGTCTCCTCTTGTGATCCCTGCGTCTCTTTCTCGTCCACTAACACCTTTTCTGGCTTGGCGTACGCCCCTTCAACGACGTCCCAGTGGTCTCGTGCCACCAAATATGCCTGCACGGACTCGGCCCATGCCATATAATTGCTCTCGTTGAGCTTTAGGGCCGTCGTGCCCTTCAGTCCATTGTATTCCATGCTCTTTCAAGTCCGTATGACTGCTCCTGCGTCTGCGGCGGCGTGGATAACGGTTCGAAGGTGGGGGGGGTGGATTTTCGAAGTTTTTCGACCTCTTTGGTTCGAGCGATAAACCGATGTTTTATCGTCTGGAAATGGACGTTTATATCGTCCGCTTGCGTGGTAGGCTTTCGATTGCCTAATCGGGTCGAGGGTTCGTCGGCGAGGGTTAGGGCAGAGTAGGGTAGTAGGGCAAAGCAACGACAACAGGCGGTAGTTATGCACTGACCGGGCTCATAACCTGTTGCAATGGGGCGATATAGAGGCCAAATAGATGTATTATATCTAGCTAAATACCGCTCCAATTGATATAAATGAACGTGTAGAAGCAAGCAGTCTTCGTAGAAATCAGGGCACATTAAATAACCCCCCATATCGGCTTTCTCGGTGCTCGCCTACATTGACCGAGCGCCTATAGTCGGGCCGAGCGCATGTAGGCATGATGCCTGCTACGGGCATATATTGGCTGCTGCAGGGCGGGGCGGACGAACGATTTTCCACATGCAACATCTAGGAGTGCTGTGAGCTAAATGAGCGAGTAGAAGTGGGAATATATGTGCTTACGAGGAATGTTGTCTCTGTGTATACTTGTGCGGTAAATGCCTAAAATGACCCCCCCCAACTTGTAAATTCCCGGAATAACCCCCAAACCTTCATAATTCCTCGTTTGACCCCCTAAAAATATTGAAGAATAAAAATGTCTGCACTGTTCTTTCCTCAATCAAATTAATATTAGGGGATAAATTGATTCAAAGGTGGGTGTAGAAAACATTTGTGTTGTCGCATACTTATGATGTTCATTGTTAAGTAATCGTGTGAACGATTATTAGTAAGCAAAGCACGATTAAAAGTTTAGTTAAGATTATAATTGAAAACTCAACCGGAGAGTGCTGAATTCTAGTTGGCGAGGCACGATTACATGAACCTATCAAGAGCTTCACAAAGAAAAGAAGCAGGCGAGTTAATGATGAGTAGACTGTAGATCAGAGTGAGTTCAGACCCGTTTTAAACAACCTGAGTCATACAAATAAATGCATGAAAGTCAGCCTGAAAGCACCTCTATAGAAGGCTGAGGGTCAAACGAGGAATTATGAAGTTTTGGGGGTTATTCCGGGAATTTACAAGTTGGGGGGGGTCATTTTAGGCATTTACCGCACAAGTATACACAGAGACAACATTCCTCGTAAGCACATATATTCCCACTTCTACTCGCTCATTTAGCTCACAGCACTCCTAGATGTTGCATGTGGAAAATCGTTCGTCCGCCCCGCCCTGCAGCAGCCAATATATGCCCGTAGCAGGCATCATGCCTACATGCGCTCGGCCCGACTATAGGCGCTCGGTCAATGTAGGCGAGCACCGAGAAAGCCGATATGGGGGGTTATTTAATGTGCCCTGATTTCTACGAAGACTGCTTGCTTCTACACGTTCATTTATATCAATTGGAGCGGTATTTAGCTAGATATAATACATCTATTTGGCCTCTATATCGCCCCATTGCAACACTAGAGTGTCTTATGGACTGGCGTAGGAGTATCGCTATGCTTTCTGCTGTTCCGCGTCTTCATCAGGATCAGATCTCTTCATACGCTCTATTCTGACGACTTCCTGGTCATTGCAGCATGGGGAATGCTGCTCGGGACCGCTTGTCATCTGGCAAGTAGAGACGCCTACCCTATACGAGCAAGTCGCCATCGAGTCCGGGAAAGCGCCATCTAGCCTAGGATTCATTGATAGAGATACCACTTTTCTACATACTATTGCCCCGCTCACTATTTTGTTCTACTCCTACCTCTAGACTGTCAAGCTTTCGTTCTTGTTCTTCTTTTGGAGGTTGGGCTCTGTTGTAAATATCATCGACGGCAAATATCCCCCGAGTACCCCCTTTTTTTTTTTCTTTCCGGGGAGTACCCCTTTTTGACTGTATATCGCGGGAGTACACCCCCCCTAAATTAGACCCCGCAGTCGCTGCTGCTAGTCCATGAAGCCTACACTCAATAAGCTCTCATTTCCCTCAACCCTTTCATTTTCACTAAACCCACCTTCCTACCGTAAACCAAGCTTTCAGAACAACCTCAGTTGACAGTCACAATGTCTCTTGCAATCTTAAATGTCTCAAGAACCGTTCTTCTAGCCTAATGAAATACAAAGGAATACTACAGCTGATGCAGTCTACGGGCGGGCCAATTTTTGGCCGTTAGACCGCACAGGCGTGTAATTTTTAGTGGGGGTACTCCCGCGATATACAGTCAAAAAGGGGTACTCCCCGGAAAGAAAAAAAAAAAAGGGGTACTCGGGGGATATTTGCCGAAATATCGATAAGGACTGACTGACTGCTAAAACAAAGGAGAATTCGCCTAATTATAAGGCCATGGCTGAGGAGCCTGAACCCCGAAATCCACCCTGAAATCCACCCCGAAATCACCCCGATAAGCGACTGCCGTAAGCCGACAGCGCCCAAATTCAACAGGCTCTAACGTCAAAGGTCACAAAACTTGGTGGAGGTGCATCTTGATCATCACCATTCTGACTTGGGTTGCTTGTGTTGCTGACATTGACTACAAGTGTTCCTCGGGCTCTTACGAACACATCATCTGTGAATTTATATCATCAGTATTAGCATTCCTAGCTAACACTGTGAAGCATATTGCCCATCTCCAGCCGCGGTTCATTATAACCAGCGTGGGTTATATGCCAATGGCGCGGCTGACGTGTTTACCGACTGCCTCAGTAAATCAGGTTGTTTTTGGCGGAATCATTCATTAATCAGCATACAGTTATCTCGATTCCTATCTTGATGCTTTGGCATGTTCAGATTCCCCTGCGTCAAAAGATGATGTTGATTGCAATCTTCTCTGTAACCGCCGTCGTGATAGTTATTTCCATTGTCCGAGTCGCTATTGTCAACCTGACCCAAAAAACCGGGATCACCTCCAGCATGTTTCTTTGGAGTAACGTCGAGATGGCAACGTGTATGTGCTCTCGTTTCCTGTTCGTCTAAAGTCATTCACTGATCAATTTGCTCCACCGACAGCAATTATAGTCGCCTGCGTTGCATCGTTTCGCCAGCTTTTCGTCACCACCCAAAACCAACACCAGTATGGCGGACCTGGTGAATACTCTACACGCACAGCCATACTCTCTTACTTTCGATCCAGAGGCAGGTCCTCAAACAACTCAGGCTTTCACATAAAATGGCCTATCCACCGCAGCAGACATCAAGGTTCATCAGACAGCCCAAAGAGTCAGAGCCATTTAGTGCCCCTGGATGGTATTCATGTGAGCCACAACATCAACATCTCATACACCGCTCCAGACGGCAAGAAGACAAGCCCGCAGCATTTCAACTTCGGACAGGTAGGGCCTAGAAGCTGAGCCATGCCTGGAAGATAAGACACTTCCTTGAATGTCTTTGGTGATCTTGAATAGTAACCTACTCTCTGTCTATTGCAGACGGTTGTCACATAAAATCTTAGGCTATGCTATCCTTCAGGCGTGATGCAGGTGTCCAACTCAATTTGATTCTTTTTCAGCAAACTCAAGTCCACGCGCCTCAACATAGAAGCTCAGCGGACTGTGGGTAAAACATGTTGCAGGCGTAGAAACGTTCATCCGCCCCAACCATGCAGCAGTCACTCATGCTCATGACATATATTAATAGCTCTATAGGCGCTCAGCCTGACTTAAAGCACTTGTACCCGTCGAGGCATAAAGTTTATTTTCTTCGTAAACCAACCACGTCTGTTTATAAAGAAGGCAGTCACCTTATGAATTGACTGACGCTCTATAAGTCGACTGAGTCTTCATAAATCACATAGTCTCTTTGGAAACTGACGAATGCTGCTATTAACGCCCCCATATAACCTTAAAAATGAAGTGGGAGACTCAGAGTCCCTGAAAATCAAGCGTTGTTTGCTATTAATGAAGGGTTGAAAGCAGCGACAGTCGCATTATGAAGGAACTGGTTGCTTTGTGATTGAACGATCTGTTCATGAATATCGTGACGCATTAGGACTAGCTCGTCGGTTCATAAAGATATGCAGTCCATTTGCAAAAAAAAGATCTTTATGCATGGACGGGTACACACTCAGTCGTTGTAGATGAGCTCTGAGGAGGCTGAAATGAGGAGTTATCTAACATTCCTTAAGTCTACAAGAGTGCCTTTTCTTTGCGTTCATTATTCGTCAATATGTATTGATTTTTAGCTAGAAATAAGACATTTGTTTAGGTCCTCGTAAAATGACACCATTATTTCATACATTGGCACCCCCCCCTTCCCCTAAAACATAAGACACTCGGTTAAAGGCCTACCTAAATTCTCAACTAAAGTCAACGCTCACAGCGTGGATGCTATAGCGCTCACTACACCCACGCACAACGCTGATTTCTACAGATAGCATTGTGGTAATATAGTACTGAAGCTATCTGTATTGAGGGATAGAGTTAGGGGTGAGCGCAGCGATAGGTTTGGTGTTGGGGTTAGATATGTATACATATGGGGCGTCGGCGTGAGGGGTATGGGGAGAGACAGCAGAGCACGAGTACTATGAACCAACCCCACCTCAATCACAGCAGCGCCACCCCTCAAACCGCTTCAAGCCCCCTTTCACCTCTTCCAACCTCTCCACTCACCAATCCACCTCCAACCACTAAAATGAAAAAGATGGCAACCGAAAAAGAGTAACCCCACCCTCCCCAGGCCACTCCCCCATTCCAGCGCTCCTTCCCCGCTCACTCCCATACCGCTCACTCCCCAGCTAACAAACCCCCAAGTCTCATAGCCCTCGCCCGCACCCTCGTCGCCAACGGGCCGCACAAAATCGAACCCTCCCCCAAAAGAGTGCGTGTGCTCTTCAACAAGACATGGATAGCCGACACGACGTCCGCGGTCTACGTGTGGGAGCATCCGCACTACCCGCAGTAAGCCCCTCTCTCTTCCCCCGGCCCTCACTCTAGTGTCTAATTCCCCCTTCCAACCCGCCCATATCCACCTCGATAGAATCGAGACTCAAGATACCATCTTACGCTCCCAGATACTACCTCCCCCTCTCGGCCTTCCCCTCCCCCTCCCTCCTCTCCCCCCGCACCCCCATCCCTGCATCCCCCACCTCCACCTCCCCACCAATCGCGCACCTCTCCCGCCTCTCCCTCCCCGACCGCTCCACCGCCCCCACAACCCTGATCTTCGCCTCCTCCCCCGATTCCACAGCCAACCCCTTGGCGGATCTAGTGCGCATCCCCTTCGCGGAGGCCGACGCCTGGTTTGAAGAAGACGAGGAGATATACGTGCACCCGAAGGATCCGTACAAGCGGGTGGATATCTTGGCGTCGAGTAGGGAGGTCAAGGTCGACGTGGGGGGGAGGGAGGTAGCGAAGTCGCAGGGAGGGGGGGTGTGGTTGTTTGAGACGGGCTTGCCGGTTCGGTATTATTTGGAGAAGACTGCGGTGAGTGAGTCGTTTCTTGTTTTGGATGGGCGGGAGGCGTTGGGGTGAGAGTGGAGAAGGACGGGAGTTGGGAGGGAGGATTGGATTGGGGAAGCGGGGGGGTTGGAGATGGATACCTGGGCATGGATTGGGCTGATGATGTGGGTGCGCGGAATAGGTCGATTGGTCGCTGCTTACGCCTAGTGAGACTGTGACGAGGTGTCCGTATAAGGGCGAGGCAAAGTATGTTTTGGCATCCCTCCCTGCCCCGCTTTCCTCCCTCACAATCCATACACCCATTCAAGGGCTGAGGTAGATGAAGAGAGCTGATGGGGTGAACCAGCTACTACAACCTCACAGTCGACGGGGTAGAATACAAAGACGCTATATGGTGGTACCGGTACATCCTCGTCTTCTCTTTTCCTCTTTCACCCCCAAACTGTATCCCATCGACTGACGGAGAACCAGCTACCCAACCTCGGAGTCCCTTGCCATCGCCGGACGGGTAAGTCGAACGGTCTCCTTGCGTCTCATGAGATTCTGTCGCTGTGGTTATGCATTACTGACCCCCTCTCGCCGCCACAGCTCTGCTTCTACAACGAAAAGGTCGACATCTACATCGACGGGGTCAAGCAAGAGCGGCCAAAAACCAAATTCGGCTGATACCATACCATACCAGTGTCTATATCACAAGTTACAACAAAGCAACGACCACCCTATCCATCTCCTGTGAACCAATCCCACTCGATACACCAAAAAAATCCTTACCCCCATCTCCCCATCTCCCCAAAACCCCCCTCACAAAAGCCTCCAAAAATCATCCCCCTCCTTATCCCTCCTCTCATCCTCATCCACCCCCCCCGCCCCCCCCACCCCCATAATCTCCTGATAAAACTGATCCGCCGAGTTAACCCCTTCCGATCCCGCCGGTGCCGCCGCACCCTCATCCGCCGCCCGATTCGCATTCGCCAACTTCTCCCACAGCGGCCCGAGATTCGCATTCCGGTACGCGGCGCGGTAATGATTATCCCTCTCAAACATCAACCGCTCCTCCCTCCTCCACAACACCTTACTATGAAAAACGCCCGCGACCCCGCCCCCCCTCCTCGCCTCTCTCTCCTCCTGCACCGCCCCCCACCGCCACTCCTGCGCCTTCGGCCTCACCGCTTCCAACAGCTCGAACACCTCCGGTCGGAGCGCGGGGTCGTCGTTCAAGCAGCGGTTCATCCAGTAGATAAGCTCGGCGCTGTAGATATACGGAGAATTGAAGGAGTCGGCCGGGGTGGGGGGCCCGAACATGGCTGGGATGGGGGAGAAGACGTCGACGAGGGTTTCGGAGGGGTAGTGTTCTTGGGTGGGGGAGAGGAGGTCGTCGAGGGTGCGGCCGAGGGAGAAGATGTCGATGTGCGGGCCGGGGAGGAGGTGCGGGGGGCGGGGGACGGTGTAGCGGTTGTGGTTGTAGTGGTGGATGGCTTCGATTTCGGGGGCCTTGTAGCGGCGGACGGCGTCGTTGCCGACCGTGTATGCCAGACCTGGTTATCAAGTTTTGTTAGTTTTGGCTCTGGGCTTGCTCTCTTAATAACGTACACATCCACCGGGAAACCCCTTATTCTCCCCATACTCACACGAGCGAAAACACGAACGAACACTCGAACGGACACACGTACCGAAATCCGCCAACTTGGCCGTAGGATACAAGCCCGCCGGCCCCTCCTCCGGATCCGTCAACAGCACATTCTCCGGCTTCAAATCCCCATGCACAATCTCCTCCCACCCGTCCGCCCGCACGGGTCCATCATTCCGCCCCAGCGCACAATAGCAGAGCGCGTTGGCGATACTATAGAAGATATGCCACATGAACGCTTCAGGGAAGATGAGACTAGTGGCAATCAGTTCTCGCCTTTAAAACAAAAGAGATGATTGGAGGCAGATAAGACTTGAGATGGGATGAAATGGGGGGAAGGTAGTTGGAAAAAACATACTTATGTTCCTTATACCACTTCACGACATGGTACAAATCGCCATGATCAGCGACCTCATACGCGATGCGAAACTTCGGCTCCTCCGGCAGCGTGAGAAGATCTACATCATGCACATGCAAGGACATAGGCGGGGGTTCCAGATACGCCCACTCGAGCACCTTGATGACATTCGGACAGCCCGTCTCATTAAGTCGCCTCGTGAGATGGCCTTCGGAGTTATAGTCCTGGAACCAAAGACTCGTCATGGCCATATCCTTCGTCGCCAACCGGATAGGCTAATGGATCCAACCATCCTCTGTCAGTCCAGTCCATATCTCTCGATTCATCTCACTCAACCTTCTAAAACACCATCGAGCTCGGTTGCACCAAACTGTGCTCGGGGAAAAAGAAACCACTCACCTCCCCACCCTCCCGAAACATTTCCCAAAGAATAACCTTCCCCTGCCCCCCCCTCCCCAACGTCCTCGTCGGCCTCCACCCCATCCCCTTCCGTCCCCTCAACCTCTCATCCGCGTCCCGGGCCAAAATCTCCCTCACCAACGACGGCGTTCCGTCCTGCCCCGGGATCCCGCGCACATCCCGCCTTCGCACACCGAGGTAATAGTCTCGAACCGCCGGCCTCATCTGGCCTCTTTCGGCATCTCGCATGATTTTCTCCCGGAACTTCCTCGGCAAGGGCGGCACGTCCCCCTCGTCGTGCGAAGTCGTGGTCGTTGTTGGAATGGCAGGATCGTCTTCGAGGAAGCCGATGATTTGTTGTTCGATTTGCTGGGCGCGGGCTTGGGCCGCGGGGGCCCAGTCTTGTTCTGCTGCGGCTTGGTAATCGTCGCGCTGCCATGAGTAGGGGCGGCGCTGGGTCTCGACGAAGGGGGCGTCGAGCGGGCCGTATTCGGGCTCGACGAAAGCCTTGTTGGCGGGCGAATCTCCTCCCTTGAACATGGATAAGCGGAATATGGGGGCGGCTGCTCGTCCCGCTGATGTGGGGCTTGCGTTGGCGGGTTGGGGACCTCGGGGGCCGACGTCTCGGCGGGCTTGAGTTGGTGGCGGGCGTTGGCGGGGGTTGTAGCTTGTGTCGGAGACATCGTCGAGCTGGAACCGCTGCTGGGCTGGTACGACCCATCCTGGTTGAGGACGCCTGGGTGATTGTGATTGTGATGAGTCGAGACGGAGGTTGCCAGCGATGTCTGCTAAGCTGCTAAGAGTTACCCTCTTCCCTCCGTTAGATCTGCTATGTCTGGGACGCCTGATGGGTGCCATGTTGTCAGTATCCTCCAAGTCGATGGCGCTAATTGATATTGTAAAGGTAGGCACTGTACTGGTCTTGGAAGGAGATTGTTAGTTGTTGGAGGAGACCCCTCGAAGGTCGCATGATAGAGCATTGTCGATCATAAAGATTTCGCCGGATTCGGGACAAGCAGAGCATCATCATAAAGGAAGCACTACTCTACCCTACATACAACACAGTTCGGGAACATCCCTACCGTAGAAAGGCTCGCATTCCAAAGTTAGCTGAAAGCATTACCGTTTGCGTCGCGAAATCGATGCCTCGAAGCAAAAAGCAAGGAATAAGGAAAATTATCATAGTGTAGCACCGGAACCTCGCATGATCTGTCCATGACTATGATATATCATTGCCTACATGAAGAAGTATATGTGATGGATGTAAGCAATAAAGTGCGCTCGCTCTCTAGAATCTTCTTGTCAGCGTCGCGGGCTTGTTACCCAACACCTCGTCAATCTCCTTCATGATTTCGTCGGTCAACTTAGGCACCACATCCAGAGCCCTAACGCTCTTATGAACCTGTTCGACTTTTGATGCACCAGTAATGGCACTAGAAACGTGAGGGTTCTTCAGTACCCAAGCCATGGCGAGGGCTGCTTGATCACATCCCACTTTGTCCGCAATCGGCTGCGAATAATGTCAGTCCACCAGCGAAGCGAGGAATGCTAAAGACAATAAACTTGCCTTCAGCTTCTTGACCTGTTCAATCTCTTTTTTCCAATTCTCATCTCCGAACCTCTTGTTCATCATTTTCGTAAAGCTGTCCTTGCTGGTGGCCAGTCTACTATCTTCTGGAATACCATCATTGTACTTGCCAGTCAAGATGCCAATCTTCAAGGGGCTGAAGATGGTCAACCCGGTTCCATAGTGCTCATAAAGCAGCACATAGTCCTTCTCCACCCTCTCCCGAGCGAGCATATTATATTGCGGCTGCTCCATGAGCGGTCCGATCATGTTCAGCTTATCGGCGAATCTCCAAGCGGTCGCGATCTCATCAGCGTTCCATTCCGAAGTGCCCCAATAGAATGCCTTGCCGGTATCAATGAGGTGGTTGAAGGCTCGAACCGTCTCCTCGATGGGCGTATTCCGGTCAGGTCGGTGGGCATACACAAGGTCGACTAGTGTCGTTAGTTTCGCACCCAAACCATTTGAGTGTGGGGCCAGGCATACCGTAGTCAAGCTGCAACCGCTTCAGACTTGCATTGAGTCCCTCGACGAGATGCTTGCGCGACAAGCCGCCGTTGTTGACTGGGTTGTCACCGAATGCACCTCCCCAATTGATCTTGGTCGATATAACAAGGTCATTGCGTTTCCACCTAGGACAGGTCGCCCTCAGTAACCCAAAGCGCAAAATACAATCTCGACCGTACGTACCCAAACTTCTTGATTGCCTCACCCATCACAATCTCCGACTGACCCTCGGCGTAGCCCTCGGCGCAGTCGAAGAAGTTGATGCCTGCATCATAGGCGGCCTTCATGCAAGAAAAAGCTCCCTCTGGAGAATCATATAAGCGGCCAATAGCATTTTCACGAAGGATCAAGGGAGGTACCATTTCCAACATGACCACCATAAGTGAGCCAACCTCCAAGAGAAATGGCGGAAACTTGGAGACCCGACCTTCCCAGGAACCGGTACTGCATCTTAGGGAGGTCGTCTGAAGCCATTTCGCTTGTATGATCGTGAGGTTCCCTGTTCCAAAAGTATTAATCGTATAAGGACGCAAGACGATTACTTTTCGTAGCGCGTGAGATTTCTTATACCACCGGTGGGAAAGAATCAAGCGTAGCTTTGTACGTGGTACCAGTGATGTACGAGTACCTCGAGGTACCGCGACAAAGCGGCGCCTGCCCGCAACATCGGCTTAATGGCGGGGTTTAGGGGTTTAGGCTGAAGTGGGGTGGGGAAGCGAGGGAATCTTTCATCCCACCATATCACTAATTATCCATCGCTCTCCGCCTTCAGGTGACCGCCATGCCCAGCTATGACTGTGACCTGATTGAATTGCTGCGCCTACTTCCTTTTCACTTCTCCAAAACAGCTTCCAAAAAGGCCTCGAAAAGCAACTTCCCAAAAGGACTCACAAATGCATATTCATAACTCACTTGTATGACTACCATAAAGATTATTATCACTATCTATATGAAGCGTGTTAAACCCGAATTCGCTGGGTTAGGGTCAGCCGGGGTATTATAGTGCATCGTAGATGGGTGGTAGGTATACAAGAGCGTGTCCTTATTCAGTATGGACTCCATCTTCACGTTGAGGCAAGCCGCTCCATGTAGCCGGCGCCACTCGCAAATGCAGGGTTTTCATCGCCACAACTCCTCAGATAGGAATCGCAAGCTCCTCATCCGGCAAGAATTCCCAAGATGTATTGTGCTATAATCAGGAGTAATGAAAGATACATTAAGGGGAAGGGGGGGTAGCGAAAATGATCTTGGCATTATCTCAGCGTTCTCATCTCACCAACATGATCATGACATACTCTTATTTGTGTGACTGTCTTGCCATAGAAACTATTGTAGAGGCAACAGAGCTCAAATTGAAGACAATCATAAGATAATAATTTAACTAAGACATCTTATTCATTTAAGTGTAAGGAGGTGGGTGTACGACGGTCGTCGTAGTGGTGTTTGAACGGGGTGTCGTAGGCAATATAGTCACGATGGGGTCAATGCAATGGTTATACGTCTTCTATTCAGTGGCAAAACTGATTGCTGAGGAAGCAGGTTTCTGAACCTCCTTGTGAAGAGTTTTACTTGATGCCAAGGCGCTAGGCGCTGAGTCATCATATCTATATAATGTCGTACTATAGTGTCATACTATAATGTCATATTAGTGTCGTACTGTCGTACTATTATATGATGACCCTGACACAGCATTCCCCTTCTCATGACGCCGTCCCCGGGGCCAACTGAATGCTCATAAACCTTGTTATGATGTCATAACAGTTGAGGTTGTAGGGTGGTCACATGAGACTGCACTAGAGTAAAGCTGATCACGTGCCCTCACTTAATTGTGATGATATCACGCCTGGCAGTAAGTTCTTCTTCATAACATAAACATCAAGATCATGTTTACTGTAAGTTCAAAACGCCCTTCCCTTTGTGCTTATTCTTCATCATTTGTCTAGTGTTTGTCTTACAACATGTTGTCATACATCCCACGGCTTTTCCGCAGCTCATTGGGTGATCAGGTGACTTCATGATGTCATCCTCATTACAAAGGTGTTCACCTCATGAAGGGAGCATCATGAAGCTTGCAGCTCATGACTCAACATTCTTGCAGTGTCATACTTCCTGTCATACATGTATGGATGCTAACATGGTATATAGTCAATCAATATTTGAATGATTGAACCCACGGCCGCAGACAACAGTGAAGACTCACCTTCATCAGGGAAGCCTGTTGATCTCTGAGCTCAATGTGATGAGGAGGGCTCTGAGTCAGAGTCAGCAAGTGAAACTGTGATGATCAACACCTTCAGAAAGAGATGAGGAAACAGGATGATAAAACTGACTGTTCAACATCTGAAGAGGGTCAGGTGTTTATCTTTAAATGACATCTTCAACAGCAGTTCCTGCTCTGTGTGATGTCATGATGATACCTCACTGCTGATGCACATGCAGCAGGGTCATCATCATGAGTGTGTGATTTAAGAGAACCTCAGTCACATGCTGTCAGATACTGCTCACTGTGACTCTTGCAGAAAGATTGAAGTTGATCAGTGCTTCATGTCACAGGTCAATTCAGCCTGCACTCATTACACATCACTTCACAACTTTCATGATCAATGCATGATGAAGCTTCTGATCATCACTGCCTCAGCCTCTGAGAGCTTTGATGTTGTTGTTTCATGCATGCATGCTTATGATAACAGGAGGAATGATGACACACTGTAAATCTGCCTTTTCTAATCCCCTTTTGTTTTGTTTCATTTAGTATGAATATGATGTACTTGTCATACCTATGACATTTTGTCATATTGTCATATATACAACATTTTGCTGTACTGCTGTATTGTTGCACTGTTGTACTATTAATATGTTAATTGTTGTATAACACTTAACAGCTGATCAATTCCTCATGCTGTCATCTTTTATCAATCATTATTAACACTCTTCACACTCTCTGCAGCTGCTTCTCAACATGAGTTTCTTAACTTTCTTAAGATTAAAATGTGTTAATTCAGTAGTTCTGAGGAACTCATTTAAATCCTTGCTGTCTTGCTGAAAAGCACTGCTCATGCTCTCTGCATCCTCAACACTCATTAATCTCATCATCATCAAGAGTATATTGAACTCTGTGAGCAGCACTGTGTTGAGGAGATGAGGTCAAAGACTTCATTAAACAATGAAGAAGAGTTTAAGATAATAAAAGACAAGTAGATAAATGAGGATGACTTAACACAACACTGATGAAAAGTTGAGTGCAAGATGTTGATCTCAAGTTCATTTTAATCTTCAGACTTGAAATGAAATACTTTTGCACTTGAGTGTTCTCTGATTCTCTGCAATGTGACATGTCAGTGATAATGTAATTCATGCAGTAATCTTATTAAAGATCTTGTTGTAACATCATAACATCATAACCTCTGTTGTACTTATCATAGAGCACAGGCTCTGTCATAAAAGATTAAGTTAACAAAGCTGACAAAGTTTTCAGTTCTTAAGACTCATGACTTTTGTGACAGCTTCTTAATCAACCTTGAAGAGTTACATCTTAAAGCTCATGACTTTTGTAACAGCTTCTTAATCAACCTCAAAGAGTCACATCTTAAAGCTCATGACTTTTGTGACAGCTTCTCAATTAATTTTAAAGAGTCACATCATACAGCTCACCTGAATTTCAGTTTATCAAGATTGTCAGCATGAAATTTTCACATTTTTGCCTTTACATTGTGAATGAAGTGTGTTGATTCTCATGTGTCATCTCACACCTGATCTGTCAGCTTTCATTTGATGAGGTATTGAAGCCTGTCATCATGAACATGATTATTCACAATTGCCTTGACTTCTCACTTATTATCTCAGTTGAGTAGTAGGTCTTTTCCTGTTAATGCAGAGAACACATGACATGTGCCTCAAAATGACTTCAATAAAGTGATGTTGAATACATTATAGATGTTTTGATCCTCTGAGAGGTCAAGTTCATATGATGATTGACTTATCACATGTCATATCATGAATGAGCTGAGTTTTTTTCAATGCAGTTTCTTCATCTGTTTATTCACTGACACATTTTTTTCATTAATCAGTATTAAATCACCTTCTTTGAATGTTATCTCTGTTCAGCATTGATTATAATAGTTTGCATACATCTTGTTAACCTGTCATAGCTGCTCTTGAGCTGTTGCAATTTAATTTTGAAGCTGCTGTGCATCTGCATAAGATCTTATTTGTTCATGTGAGTGCTGTATAAACAGTCTACTTAAACTCATCTGAGGATCTCACTTTAAATTAAGCTGAAAGGGGCTCTTTCCTGTAGCAGCATGTATGAAGTTGTTGTATGAGAACTTCATGCAGAGTAAAAGCTTAACTCAGTTCTCTTGCTGCTCATTAATGAATATGTGTAAATACATCTTCAGAGACTGGTTCTGCCTCTTTGTTTGATCATCAGTTTGCAGGTGAAAAGCTGTTGACATGTTATGACAGCACTGCATGTGAAAGCAGAAGTTGATTCATTGCTTTAATGTAAAAAGTTTATCTCTGTCTGTGATTAAGACTTTTGACACATCATGATGCTTAATAAAGTGTCCTGAATAAACACTTCAATGAAGTCAGCAACTGACATTGTCTTCTGTATAAGAATATAATGAGTCATTTTGATCAACTTATTAATTATGATGAGGATTAAATCTCATGTCATACTTTTATATGTGCTGCTCAGTGGCAGGTCTGTAATGAAGTTCATTATCATTATATGTCACAGCTCAGTTGAGACTGACAATGAGTTTAATAATTTGTATGATTTATGATGAGCTGACTTCACCTTTTGGCATTTGACACAGTCATGACAGTAACATCATACATCTCTGACAGCATCAGATTAATCATAAGATTACTGCATTAATTCTGTAATTCTTGACTTCCTGAAATGATCTGCAAAGACATCATCATGAAATCAACTGATCACTGCATTGTGAAGAGCAGAGTTTTGTGAAATGTAGACTTTACTGTTGTAGTGTACAACATCATTTATTTCTTGTCAACATTTTCATATATTTGACAGTATAGATGTCATATTTGACTGCATCTCTGATGTCATAATCATCTCAGAGTTCATGTTTATATTCATATTTATCATCTCAGACTCAGTCAAGTTGTTTTTATCCTTGAGAGGAGTAGTTAATCCCTGTTATACTCATCATATCAAATCATCTTTCAACTGCTCAGTACAAATCACATGTTTAAGTTGTTTAATAAACATTCTTATATAAGCTGTTATCTCCTCACCTATTGATGAGTGAGTAAACATGAGTTGAAGTGCTTCAACAGTGTCAGCAGAAGCACTATCCTCAATTTGAAGATTAATAAAAATATGACTTGCATCATCATTCATAACTGCAGTGTTTGCTGAGTTATTCTTGATTGAGTGCTGCTGAGGCTCTGCATATTTAAATTCTCTTATTCAGTCACAGCTTGCTTCTTAAGCATGTAGATCATGAACTGCTGATGTTTCAATTGTATCACTGACTTCAGTATTCATCATATTGATATATTCATCATGACTTGCTTCTTCTTGAGCAGATAAATTTCACACTGCTGATGTTTTGATGAGATCATCATCTTCAGTAATCATCATACTGAGTAGGTGATGCACTGCTGATGTTTCAATGATATCACTGACTTCATTTGACATGACACTCTCATCATTTTCATTACAGCTTGTTTCTTTTTAAGCAGGTAGATTTCACACTGCTGATGTTTTAATGAGATCATCATCTTCAGTGTTCATCATACTGATAGTATTCATTGTGACAGATATAATGTTCTCTTGTTGTAACTTCTGTCATACTGAGTGTTTTAACTGCAGTGTCATTGCAGCAAGTGTGTATAATTTCTTTTACACTGACTTATAATTCTTGCTTCCTAAATGGAAGGACTGTCACACTATTTCAGCAGCAGTTGAGGTATTGACAGTCTTCAGCAGTTCATAATCAGGCTGTCTTGATAAATCATCAGCAGAGTTCTTCTTGCCTTCTTAATATGTGACTTTGAAGTCATATTCAGCAAGCTTCTCAGCTGTAAGCGTATTATCATGAGGTAATATCTTAACTAAGGAATTATGAAGCTATGTGACAATAATGACTTAAACTTATAGTTGATGATTCACAATAGTATGATATTGCTAGTAAGTAGAGAATTATTGTTAAGAAAGAAAGTGAGACATACTCTGATCTCATAATATATCTCTTCTGAAGTTAACCTGCTTGAGGAAGATTTCATGAAGCAGTCACCTCAGTGAAGCTGTCTTCATGAGGTGTTCATTACTGAATCACACTTTCATGAGGTGTCATCAATGATGTTAACTTCTTTAATCACTTTTATGAAGTGCTGAGAGTGATGTTTATTAATTGAGCTCCCTCATGAGGTTGATTCATTAGTGAAAGTTACCTTCATAAGATTACATTGTTGTTAAACATAATCTTTCCTATTCTGAACTAGCACCTGATGAGTTTCATACATTGAATGCTCACATTGTCCCCCCCCTTCAAAGGCTCATGCCTTCATGAGTATGATGACATTCACAGTTGCAAGCCTTCACTGAGAAGTGCTTCACAATACATCAATAACAGTTAAAAAAAATGACTCTGTAGGTCAGAAAAAAAAAATTAAAATTGTAAAAAAAAATATGTTGTGAAGCTCATTAAAACTCAGTGAGAAAAAAAGTCTCCCTTCACAAGATGTTTATGAAGTTATGATTAATTTATACACTGACTCAGTGTTCATGATGATTGTTACTCATTTGTGAGCCTGTTCAGCTGTTCATGAGGTCATTCAGATTCACTTTGTCAAGCATCATGAATGACTTCATGTGAGTCATAAGGTCAGAGTTTTCACTGTCAGCAATCTTCACAACTTCAACCCTCTCACCCTCATCAGGTAAGTTCATGATAATGATTCTTATGATGCACTCTTATGATGTTTGCTCTCATGATGCTTGTCTTTGTGATGCTTGCCTTTGTGATGCTTGCCTTCATGATGCTTGCCTTCATGATGCTTGCCTTCATGATGCTTGTCTTCATGATGCTTGCCTTCATGATGCTTGCCTTCACAGTGCTTTTTTGCTAACAGTGATACAGCTCATCATGTTTCACATCAGTCATACAATCAATGCTCTCAGGCAAATCATTTATGATTTTCATTTATTTCCTCTGTTCATGCAGGCTGATGATGAGGCCTCATGCAATCATATTTTTCATGAGGTCACCCTTCACAAAGAGCCTCAGCTTCATGACTGTGTTGTCTTGCAGCAGCTCATTCAACTCACTGATCATGAGTAAGATCATGAAGTGATCTGTAAATGACCTTCATGATCACTTTTCATGAGAATGCTTCATGAAGACTGAAGACATTCCTCCTCAGATCTGTGAGCTGTGTGTTGCTGTCATCACAGATCACAACTTTAATTATTTTAAGAATTGTTTCCTCTCTCTTCATGTCATCAAGTGCATGAAGTGCCTTCAGCACATCAGTAAAGCCTGTGTCTTCCTGTGTATGACTTTATGATATGTTTTCATGAGATGCTTTTGTTAACTGTTCACAGCTTCATTTTCATCATCTCTGACCTCATCATCTTCCTCACAGAAACTGAGTTCATCTTCACCTCTGCCTCTGCCCTCAGTCAACCCTGACCCTGAGGGTCACAAGGAGGCGCGCAAGGCGTGTAAGTGAAAGAAATGCTGAGTGAGCAAGACTCACAAAGCTGCTGTGACTGCTGTTTAAACTTGACACCCCTGTGAAGGTGAAGACTTGCAGGCTTCACTGAAGAGAAATACTGCTGTGACAAACTGATGATGATTAAGATGTTCAAGTTCTTTCAGAGGTAAATATCAGCTCCTGTGAGGATTGTCTCTTGCAGGACTTTAGCTCTGAGTCAGATCTCTTTACAGTGTTAAAGATTAATAAGTCTCAACAGGCTGAAGTCAGTGTGACTCATCCCTTTGTGAGCCTTCAAGCTTCATGAAGTGATTTCACTTTCAGTCCTCTGATAGCTTAATGCTTTGATGAGCAGAAGAAATCTTAACCCTTTGTTTAATTTCCTCATGAATGTGTACTGACATTGATTATGACTCATGAAGTCTCAGGAAAGTCCTCATGAAACTTTTTAATTAATTTCTTAAAGTTGCAGATGTTATCTGTAAATTCTTAAGTAATCTCTGAGGATTCCTTTCACACAATGCAGTATTGTAGAACAGGTTTATCCTCAGGGCTGATCACAATTCATGAGGTTGTTATAATCTTAATCTTTCACTCCCTTTCAGCTGAGTTCTTCATGAGGTGAAGTAATTCAAGCTTTGATGTATCCTCACCTGCTCATGATTTATGATCATGAAGCAGGTTAACATGAAACACATCATGAATGTGAAGTTCCTCTGATAGTTTCAGCTGATAAGCAACATTTTCAATCTTCTTTACAATTCAAAAGAATTCATAACATTGTCAATTCAGCTTCTGTGAGAGTCACTTCAGAGTTATGTTCTTAATCTTTAATCAGACTAACTGTCTGACTTTATAAATCACATCAAGGTGAGACTGATTATAATGTTTAACTTGATACTCTTAAAACTTCACAAGAGCTCTGCAGACTTTTATTTAAGTCTTGTAAAGATGCTTCACAAGCTGCTCAGCTTCAGTGATAATTCCCTTAACTGCAGAGTACTTCATGAATTCCTCTGCAGTGAGCATATCTGATTTAAATATGAAGTCATAAATGACCTCAAATGATGTCTTCTCAGTAGAAGAGTGTAAGCTTATGTTGTACATGAACTCAGTTAATATTAAAAGTGAGGCTCAATTGTCCTGTTGATAATTGACATAACTTCACAGGTACTGTTTCAGCATGTTATTTTGCTGTTCAGTCTGCTCATCAGTTTGCAGATGAAAGGCAGTGCTCAATCAGCAGTCAATCTTCAACATGAACATCAGTCTCTTCAGAATAAGTATGAACTGTAATAATTCAAGTTGTCTTTCATGAATGACTCTGACTCCCTGACAGACAAGGCAAGAATTGCAGTATTCTTGAATTTGCTTCTGCATGTTCAGTCAGTAGTACTTTGCATGTATTAAGGCAAAGGTTTTCTCTGTTGTGAGGTGACTTGCAAGTGACTCATCATGATGCTTCTTAATAATCTCAAGTCATAATGACTTCACATGAGGTATATAAAGCATTGAGTTAAAGTATAAAAGATCATCTCTTCATGATTAAAGTGAGTGAGAACCTGACATTTTTAAATTAACTTCATGAGCAGTAATCTGTTTCAGCATATGCTTCATGAGGGGATCAATCTGTAAGAACTCAGGTAACATTTTAATGAGAGAGATGTTAACCTTCTTATAAGATCCTTCATTCAAAACAGCCTCAGAGGCTCATTTTCATTGATTTCACTGCCAGGAACTTGCTGTGCCTGCAATTAATACCTCATGAAGATGTACCTCCTGAGTCAATAAGTCATCTTTAAGCTCAACTGAAATTAAAGTTACTGTCAGGAACAGCACTTGTTGCAACATTAAAACATCCTCAGTCTGATCCTCTTGTTTCACTTCATGTTGATGATCAGGTCTTCATGAAGGGCTGTTAATAAAATTCAGATTTCCCTTTCAGTAAATGATAACAAAATCATAAACTGATAAAGTCAACACTCATCAAACCTGTCTTCATGAGAGCTTATGAATAATTATAAAACTTCACAAGCTTGAATGATCTGATAGCATCTCAACTGAATGAGTGAATCCTTCTAAATAGTGCTGTCAATGATGAAAACTCTCAATTATCATGAGCAGTTCTTCATCATGAGTTTCATACTTCTGTTTCATGAGTATCATCTTTCATGAGAAATAGGCTGTAACTCTTCACTCATCAGAGTGTTTTTGTGAGAGAATGCTTAAAATCACATACTCTGAGGCATCTGTTTCAAGCTGTATTGATAATGTGATGTTGAAATGCTGCAGGAATGAAGCAGTAGTGAAAGCCTGCACAAGAATTTTAAAAGCAGTCTGTGCCTTCAAAGACAGGAAGCTTGCCCTTCATGAGATTAACTTTTTATTTGATTTTGCATTAAACCCTTTAATGATCTCTGTGAGAGGTGCAGTGATACATGAGAAGCTCTGTATGAACCTTCAATAAAAGTTCATGAAGCTCAGAAATGTTTACACTTCATGCACACTTTCTGACTCTGATCAGTTGACAATGATGAATATGTGATTCATCTTCATTTCAACCCTCATATCTGTGATAACATATCTCAAGAAGGGCACACGCTTCACATTAAACAGACATGTAAAAAGCTTTGTGAACAACTCTGTCATGAACAGAGCTTTCAAGATAATTTGAACATGCTGTTCATGCTGACTCTCTTCTGTTGAGTAAATCAGTATATCATTCAGGAATACAATCATGAAGATGTTTAAATGTTCATGAAGGACTTCATGAATATAAGACTGAAAACTCACAGGAGCATTGATAAGCTCAAAAAGCATAATTAAGTATTCATACAGTTCATACTTAGTATGAAAGGCTGTCTTTCACTCATCACCCTCACATATGCAGATGTGATAATAAGTGTTTTTAACATCAATCTTCATAAAGATCTGAGCGTCACAGACATGATTCATGATCTCATTAATCAATGATAAAGGGTACTGATTCTTTTAAGTAATAGCATTTAACCTCTGATAATTCACGCAGAGCCGCAAGCCTTCATCATCCTTAAATGCAAAGAGCACTGATGCTCTCATGAAAGATCATGACAGCTGAATAAACTCATTCATGAGGTTGATGTTCAAATACTTTCATAGTACAGCCAACTCCTTCATGAAAAGGTTATACATAAGGTCAAAAGGTGATGTTGTCCTCTTCAGCAGATCAATTGAGTGATCTCTTTTGTGATGAGGAGGCAGAGTTTTCACCTGAGTTTCTGAAAAGACCTTCATGAGGCTCTTGTAGGCTTCAGGAATCAAGTTCATGAAGCTCTTCAATTCATCAAGATTTATCACCTGCAATCTCTGCATCATGTAGTTCACTTTAAAGTCTCTGAGTTTTCTCATGAGGCCTTCTATGATGATCTTTTTCAGCAGTGAAGTCATTAAAGAGTTCCTTGCATCTGACCTTCACTGTACTGTAAGATTGATGAAGTCAACCTTCAGATTATTTCATTATAATCATGATAATTCTAAGATTACTGGCATCTTTAAGTCAGCAGAGGTAAAAGGTTCACAAGTCTGTTTTCAAACTTCAAAAGAGTCCTGAACCTCTATCACTTCATGATAAACAGAATAAGTTCACAAGGTATCTCCTTCAGCATGATGAAGCAGTAACACCTTAAAGATTAAAGATAAACTCTTCACAATATCCTTGTGAAGGAGATTGAGGTCATTAACATTATCAAAAACAACTGAAAGTGATCTTCCTGCAAGGTGTACTGTGAGTCATAATCATGTCTTCATCATAAAGAATGCATCCTTCTCTGATCTTGACTTCATGATGACCTTCATGATAGTCTCAGAGACTGCTGTGACATGATTACTGCTGTTAACTGAACTGATTGACAGAGTCCTGCTCACAGTGTTGTTTGACTTCTTCTTAAGACAGTTCAGTTCTTTATGTTCATGCTTGTCACAGTAGTTGCAGTCTCCATCAAAGAACACTCCTCATGAGGGTTTCAGATTGTGTGATGTAGTGATGATGAATGTTGTAGGTTTGCAATCCTTCTGCTTCACAGCATTCACAGAAGTGCTTCTGCTGAAGTCATTATTCATGATTATTGCTCATGAGTGAGTTTCAGTCCTGATGCTGAGATGGAGTTTCTTCATGAGTGTAATCAAATCTTCATGAGAGTTTGAAAACACAGGGTGTCCATGAATCTTTTGCTTCATGATGTGATTCAGGCCCTTGAAGAAGATCATTAACTGAATTTAATGATAATCCTTCACTTCATTTCTTATTTGAATCAGAAGTTCATCTGACCTGTGAAGATACTCATCATCAGATTCACTGTCTAGCTTGTGACAATTCATTTAATTCATTCATGCATTATACACCTGATTATCACAGTCTTTTAAAAGAGACTTTAAAAAGTCCTTCTGACTTTCTCAGGTATCTTTCAAGCTCTTTTCTTCATGATGTGTGACTCATCACTTCACAATTTTGTAGTTCAGATATCAATCTGACTCTTCAAGGTGAAGCTTCACATCAATTTAATGTACATACTGCTGAAAGTGAGAGTAGTCCTTCATATGATAAAGGTCTTCATCTTTGACTCACTTTTCATAGCAGGCGTGTTTCAGAGTTGAAGATAAATCTGATGTAAATCATTTATGAGTTTTAAGCTCAACCTGCCTAGTATGTTCCTTCTCACTCATGAGTTGAATCTTCACAAGTTGAATTTTGGTATTCATCATGATGAACTCCTCAGAGAATGTAGAAGTGACGTGTCATGAATGAGAGTCAAAAATGATAAAATCATCATTAAATATTGCTTGTGAAGTTTCTAAAGTGATTTATGAAAAAATTGAAAAGGCTGATTGAGGAGCTAATGAGTTTTCAGTCATTCTTAAAAAACAGCATACTTACAATGAATTAAAGCAATAAAACTGTAAGTGTACTATCATGAGGTAATATCTTAACTAAGGAATTATGAAGCTATGTGACAATAATGACTTAAGCTTATAGTTGATGATTAACAATAGTATGATATTGATAGTAGGTAGAGAATTATTATTAAGAAAGAAAGTGAGACACACTTTGATCTTATAATATATTTCTTCTGAAGTTAATCTGCTTGAGGAAGATTTCATGAAGCAGTCATCTTAATGAAGCTGCCTTCATGAGGTGTTCATTGCTGAATCACACCTTCATGAGGTGTCATCAATGATGTTAACTCCTTTAATCATTTTCATGAAGTGCTGAGAGTGATGTTTATTGACTGAGCTCCCTCATGAGGTTGATTCACTAGTGAAAGTTATTTTTGCAAGACTGCATCATTGTTAAACATAATCTTTTCTATTCTGAACTAGCACCTGATGAGTTTCATACATTGAATGCTCACATTAACTCATTTAAGCTGCCTTCATGTGAGGTTTAAGGTAGTCATGAACCAAACAAGGTTTGCATGATCAGTCAGTATGACAATTTGATGTTTAGCACCCTGACAGTAGTGCTGTCAATAATGCATGACTTTCATGATGACAAGGAGCTCTTGCTCATCTGTATCATATCAGGTCTCAGTATCTAGCAGCTTCTTACTGTAGTAAGTAATTAATAATCAGTGCAATTGACTGTTGACCTTGAAGCATTGCATCAAGATTTCATCAATTGTGAATTTGAAGGCGTTCATTTCAACCCTCATGAGTTTGTTTTCATTAAAGTAATGTAGTAATGAAGCACTCATGAAGGTCTCCTTCAAAGCATTAAACACTTTCAATACAGCTTCTGAAAGTGAAAAAGAAGCAGGTATGATGTTTTCTTGTTATAACTTTCCTCTGACTTATGAGCTGCATGCTGAATAACTTGTGTTAAATCTCTGCAATGAGATTGAGCTGCTCTGCTTTCCTTCAATGTCTTGATGAGGAGCAGTTCAGTGAGTTGAAAGAGAACTTAATATAATCTTAATCTTATTTTTATTCCTTCCTGTTTTCAGAAGGTTTAACAGTGATGCTGCAATTCATGAATAATCTCTTATAAACCTTCAGAAGAAGTTAATGAAGCTTAAAAAGATCTGCAATTCATGAACATTCTCTGAGGGCAGTCATTCTTCAACAGCTTGAATTCTCTTCAGGTTCATGTATATGCCTTTTATGTTAATCTTGAATCCTAGGAAGTTCACTTCTGTTGCATTGAATGAGCACTTACTGATCTTAAGATGAAGATCATGACATTGTAGTGCATTTAGTACTTGTTGTACATGCTCTTCATGCTTAAACTCATCTTTGCTAAAGATCAAGATATCATTCAAGTAAATCATGCATGTGATGTTTAGAAACTCATCAAGCGCTTTATTAATAAAAGCTTGAAACATAGCAGGAGCATTCATGAGATTAAAAAACATGACAAGATATTTAAACAGCCTGAATCATGTTTGAAACACTGTTTTTCACTCATCTAAACAATTAATTCATATTCAATTATATGCATTCTTGCAGTTCAGCTTAGTGAACTTCTTAACTTCTTAAAGATGATTCAACATGTCTGATATAAGTGATAATGAGTAATGATTCTTAATAGTAATATTGTTCAAGTGCTTATAGTCAATGACTAATCATAGGCTGCTGTCTGATTTTAATACAAACATAATGAGTGAAGCTGCAGATGATATTGATTTGCAGATTATGCCTGCTTTCATGACATCATCTAGATATACCTTCAGTACATTGAGCTCAGCTGAGAACATCAAGTATAACTTTTTAAATGAAGGTTGCTGCTCTGATTTTAAGTCAATGACATGATCATGTGAACCTCTCTCAAGCAAAGACTGCTTCTCAGCCGCCTGAAATATGTCTGCAAAGTCATGATATTCAGGAGGTAATGTGTTGTACACATCATTACCTCTGTCATACTGTAATGAGTTCATCTGAAGAGTATATTCTTTCATATTAATCACTAAGTCTGACAGTCCTATGAAGTTTTCATAATGAAAAGGTTGTTTATATGTAGAATGTTCTTCAGCATCTTCTTTTCACTGACAGTGAATACTCAGTGTGCTGTGATATGCCTCACCTTTTTTCATAGGAATTTCCTCATGTCATATTCATGATTTGAGTTTGCATTGACTAGGAATGATAACCTGAGGATGAAAGAAGCTGATGCATTATCTCATGTGACAAGGAAGTGACTGTTATAGTGATAAGATTAATCATTAATGTCATACACTGTAATAGTCAATATGACGGATTCTGACAAGTCAATCATATTGCCTCATGCATTGACTTAAGCTTCATAGGGTTCAGTTTGTAAAGACAGTTCATTGACAACATATCATGTGATAATATTGCCTTGACTGTCATTGTTAATAATATATGAGTATTTTTTCTTCAAATCATCTCTTGTTGTATGAAAGTTCATCTTTAACTGCCTTGATATCAGATGTGAGATATCATCAATGATAAGTAAAAAGATGAGTTGAAGGTTGATTATAAATCATTTATTCACATCAACTGCAGTAGTGACTGCTGTTGATCATTTCATCATACATTTGTTTGTTTAATGATTAATAACTTCACACTTAATACAGAGGCCTGCTGCTTTTCATGCATTCACTTCATTCTTGAGAATAAAATCTTCTTGTCAGCATGAAGGTCCTGTGAACATCTGTGTTGTTATCATGATCACTTTCTCTGCAACTGATATGTGATTTAAATTTCAGCTTTGATCACAGTTACTTCTTTAATAAGAGTCTCATGAATTATTCTCTCTTTCATGATTGAATTGTTGAGGGTGAGAGGTTTATTATTCAGTGAAAGATTCTTTTCTGTCATAATATGATGTCTGTGTCATACTTTTGTTATTATTATCAGTTTTGCTTTAATGATCCTTTTTGATGTCTGAGCAGCTTTGAAACAGTTCATGATTGATGATGATGTCAAGATGTGCTGAAATTTCCTGCACTGACTGTCTTGCAACCTGCATCAGATCTCAACATCATAATTCAGTTAAAACATGATGAGGAAGTCTTGATCATCAGCAGTTTTAAATGAACATCTCATTAATTTCCTTGTGTGAAGCTGAAAGGAAGCAGTAGAGTTCTGATAATTTATTATATCAAGAGGTGATTATATCATGACTGTGAGATTCAACTGCATTAAAAGTGATGATATTTCATTCATCTGTATCTTCATCAGGGGATAGGTTCTTCTTTAAAACTTTTAAGAAGTTGTTGTAAATGACTCAGATGTGATCATGCTGCTCTTTTTGCTTCTGTCAGTCACTCATGACTGTTTTCTCAAGGTAAATGCCTGCTCAGATGATGAAATCTCATTCAGTAAAGAATTGCTCTGACATCAGCTCCTGATTTTGATTGATTTCATTCAAGTATTTTTAAAGTCTTCATCTCATGACTTTAACACCTCCTGCATAAAGGTGAGGCTCTCATGACTTTACAAGATGTTAAAAAGAAGGAGGTGTGATGTCTGTCATAACTTAACATCATAATTCATGTGATGAACCTGTATTATTCTCTGAGTTTACTGTAATTATAATTGAAGAATTTTCTTGCAGATGTTAATTAAGCTTCTGAAGCTCTCTTTTATTGTTCTCAAACTTAATTTCTTGTCATACATGTTGTAGTTGTAATCACTGACGCTTGATGATCTCCTGATTATGAGCAGTGACTGCCTCAAGATCTTTAATGATGTCATCAGAGTTGCCTGCAGTGATATGTTCATCATCATCAATGATGTCAGAAGTAGAAGTATCAATGACTGATAATGTAAACCTGCTAATCAAAGGGCCTGCCTCAACTTGATTATTGACTGTTTCACTGACCTGATGAGATTGAAGCGTTGATGCCATCATGTCTTATTTGTTTTCAACATGACTGTTCACCTGAAGGTACTGAGCGATCAGTATATAAGGAGATGAGTGTACAACAGTCATCATAATGATGTTTGAACAGGGTGTCATAAGCAATATAGTCATGATGAGGTCAATGCAATGATTATACATCTTTTATTCAGTGGCAAAACTGATCACTGAGGAAGCAGGTTTCTGAACCTCCTTGCAAAGAGTTTTACTTAATGTCAAGGTGCTAGGCGCTGAGTCATCATATTTATATAATGTTGTACTATAGTGTTGTACTATAATGTTGTACTAGTGTCATACTGTCATACTATTATATGGTGGCCCTGACATCAAGATTGTGTCAGAGATTACATCTGAAAGTTTAATTTTTTGAAGTTCATGAGAATATATTTAATCACTATTGCTATGAGCCTCTGAATATCCACCTCATGATTTTATAAACATGAAAAATGAATGATTTAAACTGACATACACATAGGGTGAATCTGTCAGGGCCACCATATAATAGTATGACAGTATGACACTAATACAACACTATAGTACAACACTATAGTATGACATTATATAGATATGATGACTCAGCGCCTAGCGCCTTGGCATCAAGTGAAAACTCTTCACAAGGAGGTTCAGAAACCTGCTTCCTCAGTGATCAGTTTTGCCACTGAATAGAAGATGTATAATCACTGCATTGACTCTATCATGACTTTTGCCTATGACACCCCGTTCAAACACCATTATGATGACTGTTGTACACTCAGCCTTTTACATACTGATCACTCAGTACCTTCAGGCGAACGGTCATATTGAAAGCAAATAAGACATGATGACATCAACGCTTTAATCTCATCAGGTCAGTGAAACAGTTGATAATCAAGCTGAGACAAGCTCTTTGATTAACAGATTTACATTATCAGTCATCAATACTCCTACTTCTGACATCATTGATGATGATGAACATATCACTGCAGGCAACTTCAACAACATCATTGAAGATCTTGAGGCAGTCACTGCTCATAATCAGGAGGTCATTGAGCGTCAGTGATTACAATTATGATGTGTATGACAAGAAATTAAGTTTGAGGACAATAAAAGAGAGCTTCAGAAGCTCAATCAACACCTGTAAGAAAATTCTTCAATTATGACAAACTCAAGGAATGATGCAGATTCATCACATGAATTATGATGTTGAGTTATGACAGACATCACACCTCCCCCTTTTTGATGCTTTATAAAGTCATGAGAGCCTCATCTCTATGCAGGAGGTGTCAAAGTCATGAGATGAAAACTTCAAAAATACTTGAACAAAATTAATCAAAATCAGAAGCTGATGTCAGAGCAATTTTCTACTGAATGAGATTTCATCATCTGAGCAGGCACCTACCTTGAGAAAACAGTCATGAGTGACTGATGAAAGCAAAAGGAGCAGCATGATCACACTTGAGTCATTTACAACAACTTTTTAAAGGTTCTAGAGAAGAACCTATCCTCTGATGAAGACACAGATGAACAAAATATCATCACCTTCAATGCAGTTGAATTCTGCAGTCATGATATAATCACCTTCTGATATGATAAATTATCAGAACTCTATCACTTCCTTTCAACCTCACACAAAGAGATCAGTGAGATGCTCATTTAAGATCACTGATGATCAAGGCTTCCTCATCACATCCTGACTGAACTACAACATTGAGATCTGACGCAGGTTGCAAGACAGTCAGTGCAGGAAATTTCAGCACATCTTGACATCATCATCAATCATGAACTGTTCTGAAGCCGCTCAGACACCAAAAAGGATCATCAAAGCAAAACTGACAACAACAATAAAAGTATGACACAGACGTCATACTATGACAGAAAAGAATCCCTCACTGAACAATAAACAACTCACACTCAATTCACTCAATTCAGTCATGAAAGAAGAAACAACTCATGAGGTTTTTATCATGAAAGTGACCGCAATCAGAGCCAGAATCTCAATCATATATTAATCACTGAGGGAGCAATTATGATGATGACATGAATATTCACAACCCCCTCACGCTGACAAGGAGACTTCATCCCAAGGAATGAAGTGAATGCATGAAGGTCAGCAGGTCTCTGCATTAAATGTGAAGTCATCAGTCACTGAATAAATAATTGTATGACTGAATGATCTACAGCCGTCTCCACCGCAGTCAATGTGAATAAATGACTCACAGATCACCTTCAGTTTGCTTCATTACTGATTATTGATGATATCTCACATCTGATATCAGGGCAACTAGAGGTGGAACTGCACATAATGACAATGAGTGATATGATGAGCAAATCTCCACAATATTCATATATTATTGACAATGGCAGCCAGGGCAATACAATCACATGAGATGTTGTCAATAAGCTGTCTCTATCAACTGAATCCTATGAGGCTCAAGGCAATGCATGAGGTAATGTGATTGAGCTATCAGAGTCTGTCATACTGATGATTACAGCATATGACACTGACAGTCAACCTTATCATTATAGCAATCATTTCTTTGTCACACAAGACAACACATCAGCTCCTTTTGTCCTCAGGTTATCATTTCTAGTTCATGTAAACTCAAATCACTACTATGATATGGGTAAATTCCTATGAAGAAAGCCAAAACATACTACTGCACGCTGTATATTCACCATCAGTGAAAAGAAGGCTTTGAAGAATGTTTTATGTATGAACAACCTCATCATTACTGACTGCTTTATAGGGCCGGAGGACCTAGTGGCTGATATGAAAAAATATACCCTTCAGATGAACTCATTACAGTATGACAGAGGTAGAAATGTGTATGACACATTATCACCTGAATACCATGATTACATGAACATATTTCAGGTGACTGAGAAGCAGTCTCTGCCTGAGAGAGGTTCACATGATCATGTCATTGACTTAAAACTGAGGCAGCAACCTTCATTCAGAAAGTTATACTCAATGTCTTCAGCTGAGCTCAATGTACTGAAGGTATATTTAGATGATGTTATGAAAGCAGGCATAATCTGTAAATTAATATCACCTGCAGCTTCACCTGTCATGTTCATGCCTAAATCAGACAGAAGCCTGTGACTGATCATTGATTATAAATGATTGAATGACATTATCATTAAGAACCATTATCCTCTATCACTCATATCAGATATGTTGAATCATCTTCAAGGAGTTAAGAAGTTCACTAAGCTGAACTGCAAGAATGCATATAATTGAATATGAATCAAGGGTGAAGATGAGTGGAAAACAGCATTCTGAACATGATTCAGCCTGTTCAAATATCTTGTCATGACTTTCAGTCTCACAAATGCTCCTGCTATGTTTCAGGCCTTCATTGATAAAGCTCTTGATGAGTTCCTTGATATAACCTGTGTGATTTATCTAGATGATATCTTGATCTTCAGCAAAGATGAATCTGAACATGAGGAGCATGTAAAACAAGTATTAACTGCATTATGACATCATGATCTTCATCTTAAGATCAGCAAATGCTTCTTTAATGCAATGAAAGTGAACTTCCTGAGGTTTAAGATCAATACTGAAGACATACATATAAGTTCAGAAAGGATTCACGCCATTGAAGAATGACTACTCTCAGAGAACATTCATGAATTGCAGGTCTTTTTAAGCTTCATCAACTTTTTCTGAAGGTTTATAAGAGATTATTCATGAATTGCAGCATCACTGTTAAATCTTCTGAAAACAGGAAAGAATAAAAAGAAGACTGAGGATACATCATCCTCTCCTCTTCAGTCTCAATGAACTGTTATTAAAAGAAAGCAGAACAGCCTGACCTCATTGTAAAGATTTAATACAGAGTATTCAGCATGCAACCTGCAAGTCAGAGGAGAGTTATAACAAGAAAACATCATACCTGCCTCTTTTTCACTCTCAAGAGTCACATTGAAAGTGTTTAATGCTTTGAAGAAGACCTTCATGAGTGCTTCATTATTATGCTATTTCAATGAAAACAAACTCATGAGGGTTGAAATGAACGCCTCTGAATTCACAATTGACAGAATCTTGACACAACACTTTAAGGTTAATGATCAATTGCACTGATTATCAGTTACTTACTACAGTAAGAAGCTGCTAAATACTGAGACCTGATATGATACAGGTGAGCAAGAGCTCCTTGTCATCATGAAAGTCATGCATCATTGACAGCACTACTGTCAGGGTGCTAAACATCAAATTGTTGTACTGACTGATCATGCAAACCTTGTTTGGTTCATGACTACCTCAAACCTCACATGAAGGCAGCTCAAGTGAGCTGAAAAGCTCACTGAGTACAACTTTAAGGTCACATATCAAGAGGGCAAGAAGAACTCTGCTGACAGTCTGTCAAGATGACCTGATTATGAACTGCTGAAGACTGTCAGTACCTTGACTGCTGCTGAAATAATACAACAGTCCTTTCATTTAGGAAGCAAGGATTATAAGTCAGTGCAGAAGAAATTATACACACTTGCTGCAATGATGCTGCAGTCAAGACGCTCAGTACAACAGGAGCTATAACAAGAGAATGTCATATCTGTCACAATGAATACTATCAGTATGATGAACACTGAAGACAGCGGTCTCATCAGAACATCAGCAGTGTGAAATCTATCTGCTTAAGAAGAAGCAAGCTGTGATGAATATGTCAGTATGATGAATACTGAAGTTGATGACATGACTGAAACATCAGCAGTTCATGGCCTACATGCTCAAGAAGCAAGCCGTGATGAATATATTAATACAATGAATACTGAAGCTGATGATATGACTGAAACATCAGCAGTCCATGACCTACATGCTTGAGAAGCAAGCCGTGACTGAATAAGAGAGCCTAAGTATGCAGAGTCTCAGCAGCATTCAATCAAGAATAACTCAGCAGACACTGCAGCTATGAACAGTGATGCAAGTCATGTTTTTATTAACCTTCAAATTGAGGATAGTGCTTCTGCTGACACTGTTGAAGCGCTTCAACTCATGTTTACTCACTCACCAATAGGTGAGGAGATAACAGCTTATACAAGAATATTTATTGAACAACTTAAACATGTGATTCATACTGAGCAGTTGAAAGACAGTTTGATATGATGAGTATGACAGAGATTAACTACCCCTTTTGAGGATAAAAACAACTTGACTGAGTCTGAGATGATAAATATGAATATAGACATGAACCCTGAGATGATCATGACATCAGAAATGCAGCCAAATATGACATCTATACTGTCAGATATATGAAAACGTTGACAAGAAATAAATGATGTCATACATTATGATGATAAAGTCTACATTCTGCAGAACTCTGCCCTCTGCAATGCAGTGATCAGTCAATTTCATGATGATGTTTTTGCAGGCCATTTCAGGAAATCAAGAACTGCAGAATTGATGCAGTAATCTTATGACTGACCTGATGCTGTCAAAGATGTACGACATTACTGTCATGACTGTGTTGAATGTCAAAAGGTGAAGCCAGCTCATCACAAACCATACAGGTTATTGAACTCATTATCAGTCTCAGAAGTGTCATGACATACAGTGACAATGAACTTCATTATGAACCTGTCACTGAACAGCACATATGAAAGTACAACATGAGATTCAATCCTCATCATAGTTGATAAGTTGACCAAAATGGCTCACTATATTTCAGTACAGAAGACAATGTCAGTTGCTGACTTCATTGAAGTATTTATTCAAGACATAGTTAAGCATCATGACGTGTCAGAAGTTCTAATCACAGACAGAGACAAGTTGTTTATGTCAGAGCAGTGAATCAGCTTCTGCTTTCACATGTGATGTCATCATAACATGTCAACAGCTTTCCACCTGCAAACTGACAGTTAAATGAAGAGGCAGAATCAGTCCCTGAAGGTGTATTTACACATATTCATTGATGAGCAGCAAGAGGACTGAGTGAAGCTTCTACCCTGCATGAAGTTCTCATACAACAACTTCATACATGCTGCTACAGGAAAGAGCCCCTTTCAGCTTAATTTAAAGTGAGACCCTCAGATGAGCTTAAGTAGACCACCTATACAGCACTCACATGAACAAATAAGACCTTATGCAGATGCACAGCAGCTTCAAGATCAAATTGCAACAGCTCAGAAGCAGCTATGACAAGTTAATGAAACATATGTAAACTATTATAATCAATGCTGAACGGAGATAACATTCAAAGAAGGTGATTTAGTACTGATCAATGAAAAGAATGTGTCAGTGAACAAGCAGATGAAGAAACTGCATTGAAAAAAGCTCAGCTCATTCATGATATGACATGTGATAAGTCAATCATCATATGAACTTGACCTCTCAGAGGATCAAAACATTTATAATGTATTCAACATCACTTTATTGAAGTCATTTTAAAACACACATCATGTGTCTACTGCATTGACAGGAAAAGACCTGCTACTCAACTGAGATGATGAGTGAGAAGTCAAGGCAATTGTGGATAACTGCATTCATGACAGCAGGCTTCAATACCTCATCAAATGAAAGCTGATGAATCAGGTGTGAGATGACACATGAGAGTCAACACACTTCATTCACAATGCAAAGACAAAAATGTGAAAATTTCATGCTGACAACTCTGACAAACAGAAATTCAGGTGAGCCTTAAGACGTGACTTTTCAAGATTAATTAAAAAGCTGTCACAAAAGTCATGAGCCTTAAGACGTGGCCCTTTGAGATTGATTGAGAGGCTGTCACAAAAGTCATGAGCCTTAAGATGTGACTCTTCAAGATCAATTGAGAAGCTGTCACAAAAGTCATGAGTCTTAAGATGTGGCCCTTCAAGATTGATTAAGAGGCTGTCACAAAAGTCATGAGCCTTAAGATGTGACTCTTTGAGATTGATTGAGAAGCTGTCACAAAAGTCATGAGCCTTAAGACGTGACTCTTCAAGATTGATTAAGAGGCTGTCACAAAAGTCATGAGCTTTAAGAACTGAAAACTTTGTCAGCTTTGTTAACCTGATCTCTTATGACAGAGCCTGTGCTCTACAACAAGTATGACAGAGGCTACAATGCTATGATGTTATGATGAGATCTTTAATAAGATTACTGCATGAACTACATTATCACAGATGTGTCACATTGCAGAGAACACTTAAATGCAGAAGCATTTCATTTCAGATTTAAAGATCAAAATGAACCTGAGATCAACATCTTGCACTCAACTTCTCATCAGTGTCACATCAAGTCATCCTCATTTATCTATTTATCTTCTGCTGTCTCAAATTCTTCTTCATTGTTTGATGAAGTCTTCAACCTCATCTCCTCAACATGATGCTGCTCACAGAGTTTGATATACTCTTGATGATGATGAGATTGATGAGCGTTGAGGATGTGAAGAGCGTGAGCAGTGCCTTTTAACAAGACAGCAAGAGCCTGAATGAGCTTCTCAGGATTACTGAATTAACATTAATCACCTCATTATGAATGCCGTGAGACTCATGTTGAGGAGTGACTGCAGGGGGTGTGAAGAGTGCTGATAATGACTGATAAAAGGTGACAGCGTGAGGATCTGATGATCAGTCATTGAATGCTATGACTAATTAGCAATGCAAAAGTATGACATAAAGTATGACAAAAGTATGACACTTTGTCATATTAAACAAAACAAAAGGGGATTGAGAAAGACAGACTTACAGTGTGCTGTCACCCCTCTGATCATCATAAACACGCGCCGGGACAACAACATCAGAGCTCTCAGAGTCAAGAGCAGTGATGATCAAAAGCTCTGCTGTGCATTGCTCATGAAGGTTGTGAAGAGATATGCAACACATGCAGGCTCCTCTGTCTGACACAAAGCAGTGATCAACTTCAGCCTTTATACAAGAGTCACAGTGAGCAGTACCTGACAACATGTGACTGAGGTTCTCTTAAATCACATGCTCATGATGATGAGCCTGCTGCACGTGAGCTGGCAGCAAGGTATCATCATGACATCACACAGAGCAGGAACTGCTGCTGAAGATGTCACTTGAAGGTAAACACCTGACCCTCTTCAGACATTGAACAGTCAGTTTTATCATCCTGTTTCCTCATCTCTTTCTGGAGGTGTTGATCATCACAGTTTCACTCACTGACTCTGACTCAGAGCCCTCCTCATCACACTGAGCTCAGAGATCAACGGGCTTCCCTGATGAAGGCGGGTCTTCACTGTTGTCCGCGGCCGTGGGTTCAAGAGTTCAAGTATTGATTGCCTATATACCATGTTAGCATTCATATGAAGTATGACAGGAAGTATGACACCACAAATGAGGCGTGAGCTGCAAGCTCCATGACACTCCCTTCATGAGGTGAACACCTCTGCAATGAGGGATGACGCCATGAAGTCATCAGGTCACTCAATGAGCTGCGGAAAAGCTATGAGAAGTACAACAACATGTTGTAAGAGAGATGATGAAGAAGAAACACAAGGGAAGGATGTTTTGAACCTACAATAAACATTTTGATTTCAATGTTTATGTTAGGAGGAACTTACTGCCAGGCGTGATATCATAACAATTAAGTGAGGCATGTGATCAGCCTTACTCTAGCACGGTTTCACACCCTCACTCTACATGATCAACCATCTACCAGGCCATCATGGCGATGTCTATGATGATGAATTCAGAGTCAATTGACACCAGGGACAGCGCCATGAGAAGGGGAATGCTGTGTCAGGGTCACCATATAATAGTATGACAGTATGACACTAATATGACACTATAGTACGACACTATAGTATGACATTATATAAATATGATGACTCAGCGCTTAGCGCCTTGGCATCAAGTGAAAACTCTTCACAAGGAGGTTCAGAAACCTGCTTCCTCAGTGATCAGTTTTGCCACTGAATAGAAGACGTATAACCACTGCATTGACCCTATCATGACTTTTGCCTATGACACCTCGTTCAAACACCACTATGACGACCGTCGTACACCCAGCCCCTTACAGAATCACTGTTGATGTTGTCATACCACAGTGTTGTTGCATGTACATATATGCTCTGATGTGAGTGGCAAATTAAGCAAAAAGGCAGATGAGTTTATAATATCTGTGACATCTCAGTAAATGAAATATCACCCTGTCTACGGGCAGTCAGCTGCGCTTGAGCCTCACAGTCACATCTAGACTCATTCAGGTATGAGAAAGGGCTCTCATTCAGAGAAGTTTATTGCTTGGTTGCTATACCTGGCTATCATACATCCGCAACTTGGCAGCCCGCTCAAAAATAAGGTTTTAGTTAATAGTACTTTATGCGCTCAGAGCACTCTCTGAGCAGTAAATGAGCTCATACAAATCTTACACTTTAAATAACTATTATACCTTCATGAATAATAAAAAACTTTTTATTGAAAAGTTTTAGATCTCTTTATTCTGTACACTTTACAAACTAAAGATTTCTTCATAAGTTTAAAAATAAGCTATTAAACAGTTTTATAACTTGAAGTTTTTTTATAACTGTTGTTGTTAAAAAGTTATATTGATTTCAAACTTTCAGTGATGAAAATTACAACATTAATAAACAGATTTTTAATGACTTTTTGAATAACTCAATAACAACAACACATAAAAAGAAACTTTGTATCAGAAAACTCTTAAACAGCTTATTCTCTACACCTTATAAACTGAAAGTTATATTATAAGTATAAAAGCGCAATAGTTATTCAAAGTATGTGACTTTTTTTGAAAGATTTTTCGCTGTTGAAAACTTGAATTAAATATAACTTAACTTGAATTAAATATAACTTAACAGCAACAGCAGTTATGAAGAAACTTTTAGTTTAACATTAATAGAGAATACTGTTCTTTATAACTTGTGCATTGAAAGTTTCTTCGTATCTGTTGAGGTGCAAAAGTTATTAAAGTGTGTAGATTTTTAAGTGATGAAAATCTTGAAGTTCTTTAAATGTTCAGAACTCAACACTTATACAGTGCTTTCAGACTCAACAAATCATGATTTTTTATTGCAGAAAAGTGAATTTTAGCAAAAGTTTACTTATTATAAGTTTTACTGTTATTATAACACTGTGTGTGTACTTGTTTAAACAATTGTTTTAATAACTGTTTTTTTATCGCAAAATTTTGATGTTCCGCTCAAGATTTAAGGTTGAGCTCAAAGCGCTCAAAGGGTGCTAAGAGCGGCTGTTAGCTGAGACATGAGATCAGAAGCTCAGAGCGCTCAAAGTGCTAAAAACTAGCTCAGAGTTAACTTGCTAAATTGCTGATGCTAGTTGTAGACGGAAGCTGAGCAGATATCGATGAAGGTTGCTCTTCAGAGCTCCTACCGAATTACTGAAAAGAACAGGTTTCGGTGCTTGTTTGTTCCGTCAGATGTTGATGATCAGCTTTCATCACGTGAGTGCGGACTACGACTACGAATCACCAACTTCAGTAGTAGATTTACTCGTTGTTTTCTTAGCACCGTCGTCGATTACAATTGCAATTCTCGTCTGAGCCATTGAGTAAGATTACACCACCTATGCTCTAGTATCGGTATCCCAGCAACGCCCCGATGCACCAATTTCAGACCCAACGCCTCATCATATATGTCAGCGAGGAAAGCCCGTAGTGGGTGGTATCAGTTCTTCCTGCCCTTTCTACCCTTTGCTGCAGATCCAGACCCATTGGAAGCGACGCTGGCTGCCCTCGATGTCTGCGCCGACGTGGCTTTGCTGCCGTTCTTTACCACCTCGAGCTGCTTGTTTTGTGCCTACGGTCGTTAGTGGCAGGCAAAAAGGCTTTATGATATGGGCTAACCTTGACGCCATTCTTGGCTTTCTTCTTTACCGGAAGCTCCTCCTCCAACTCTTCGTCTTCCTCCTCCCTCGCTCTCCCTTTTCCAACGCCATTTCCATTGACTGCTTTCCCGTCCGCCGCCTCAAACTCCCTCGAAACAGTAGTCAGAAGCGTGGCGCATCTACGACCGATCTCCACCGGCGTTCTGCTGAGGAAGAACCAGTCGAAGCGGAACAAAGGACTCTCCCGGATTTCATCTCGAATCCTCTCGTAGATACCCTCGCCATCGACACCGAAGCGGTTTAGCATGACAAGCAGGAAGCGGTCCTCTTCCTCGGTATACACCTTCTTGTTGGTGGTGGAGACCGAGTAATTGAGCTTCAGCTGTTGCAATGGGACACGGTACATTGCCATCTTCTTTGCTAGCATCGCACGTTGGTGATTGAGCTTGCGAGCCTTTTCTTCGCCAGCTTCGATGATTCCGAGGTATTTAGGATAATCCATGATCTCGGTGTAACGGACCCAGAAGACCTTGGCATATTCCTTGACCTCTTTCTCAGTCTTTCCATCAACCTCTTCTGCGATCTCGGCATAATTTTGCCGGCCGTGCTTTGCAGAACCATTAATGAACTGCTGGAAATCCCGGCGATTCCAGTGGACGAAACCCTGCTCTGACATCAGAGCTTTCTCTTCCTGCTCTTCTTCGGTCAGTGGAGTAGCGTCGTCAATTTCCTTTTGTTCGAGTTCTCGTTCCGCCTCCTTGTCACTCTCATCCATATCGTCTCGATCGGTAGGTGGGACTTTGTAGCCGATCTCTTTGCGAAACCAGGCCGTCTCACGCTCTTGCAGATCCCGCAGTAGAGGAGGGAAGAACTGGTAGTCGTGAACCTGGACCTGCTTCGGAGCGCGAGGCGCCTTCGGTTTGGTGTCTGCCGTTCTCCCACCAGTCGAAAGAGCTTGACGATAGTACTTGTCCATCGAATATGATTGTTCCTTGCGCTCGCGCTTTGAAGGGTTAATCCAACTGATGCCAATCTCTTTCTTGCTCTTGGTAAAATCCTCGCCATTCCATTCGTAAGCATTTTCAGAGGAAAACTTTTGCAGATCGTCGATCCCAAGCTTCTCGTATCGTGCGTTCAACTGTGCCGTCCTCTCTTCACCGTGCTTCAGGATAGCATCAATATCGTCGTCGGTTAGATCAGACTTGCTACCCAACATTCCTGTAGCGCCCTGGCTCTCGAAAACCTTTTCTGCACCATGTTGAATCATTGTAAGAAGCTCATCTTTTGAGGCAGCTGCCTTTGCCGCTTGCTGCGCGCGACCTTGTTGAATAACCAGTTGATCCAGACGTAACTTCTGAGCTGCTCGTTCTAGTACCTTCTCTTCTATGGCTTGCTCCGTGACGAATCTGAAAACCACGACCTGTTTGGTCTGTCCAATACGGTGAGCTCTATCCATGGCTTGCAGATCTGCCTGGGGGTTCCAGTCACTATCGAAAAGGATGACAATGTCCGCACTTGTCAAGTTGATGCCCAAACCACCAGCTCGAGTGGTGAGAAGGAAGATAAACTTTTCTGAACCGGGTTTGTTGTAGTCGTCTATTGCGGTGATTCGGTCTTCGTGTGCGGTAGAACCATCAATCCTGCAGTATTTGTGTTCTCGGAAGACGCAATAGTCCTCTAGGATGTCGAGTACTCTGCTCATTTGGGAGAAGATGAGAACTCTGCTGCCTTGCTTCTTCATCCGCACTAGAATCTTATCCAGCATAACCATCTTTCCGGCGTTGTAGATCAGATGCTCGTCCGTTGTGTATGGTGGGCCTGGTTCAGCCCCTTCGAACAAGTATGGATGGTTGCAACACTTTCGGAGTTGCATGACGATGTTGAGAAGACGAGTTTTTGACTCACGCTTGCCAGCTGCGCCATTGACAGCGTCGATATCCTTTTCCAGAATCTTTTTATACCATTTTACTTGCATATCCGACATGCCAATGTATAGATTGACTTCCTTTTTGGGCAACAAGCTCTTCTCGACGTCGCTCTTCACTCTCCGCAAGAGGAAAGGCCTCAAAACTCTGTGCAGTTGTTGGACAACCGTGTCTTGATCTGCATCTTGGTTTGAGAACCACTGGTCGAAAGCTTCCGAATCTCCGAAAACGTCAGGAAGCAAGAAGTTGAGCAAGGCCCAGAGTTCGTGCAGGTTATTCTGAAGCGGTGTTCCGGTGATGAGAAGCCGGTTACGGGAGGTAAAAAGACGGATGATCTGAGCGAGAGATGATTCCTCATTCTTGATGCGGTGTGCTTCGTCGATAATGATATACTCCCAAGCGAATTTCTTCAAGTGAGCCTTCTCCCGGAGGATCATTTCGTAACTTGTAATGCAGACATCGAACTTCTCGTCAATCAGACGCTCGTTGATTAGTTGGTGTCGCTCCTCCTTCGCTCCTTGCAAAATAAGAACGTTTACTTCTGGTGTCCACATTGTGAATTCACGTTTCCAATTGTCCAGGGTAGACTTTGGTACAACGATCAGGTGGGGACCGGTGATATCACAGACGTGTCGCAAGTACCCGAGGAAAGAGATTGTCTGGAGGGTTTTGCCAAGGCCCATCTCGTCTGCCAGGATACCAGATATTCCATTCTCATGCAAAGACACAAGCCAGTTCAAGCCAGCTACTTGGTAGTCTCGCATCTGACCTCCTTTGATGAAACCGGGAGATTCGCGGAAGATGGTTTCTGCCTGTCCGCCACGTTTCTCGTCTTTCAGTAGCTCGGCATCTTCTTCTTGTTCTGTTCGCCTCCGTCGCTCGCCAGCCGCGCCACCAGTACGTCCACGCACTTTCTTGGCTTTTTGCGCATCTTCCTCGTTCTGACGATCAATCTCCGCTATGATTTCCTTGATCCGGGGGTTGGGGTTCGTTTCGATGAAGTGTCGAAAGAGGTCCGTGAGGCCAAGTAAGTAGCGAAACCGGCGGATTGAATCATCCTCCTGCATTCTCAACACGTCAGAGAGTAGTCCCACGGATTATGTATCGACTGGAAAATCACACCTTTGATTCATCAAGCCGGTTGTGCTTCTTCCCAAACACACTCTTTCGCAACTGTGTTGCTTCTGACCTTCGCTTACGCCCATCCACGTGTATGGTATCCCCTGCCACGCTACTTGCCGTAGTATTCGGGTTCGTGTCAGAGTCCTGGGCGACTGACGTTAGCATAATAGACTCCTAAGAAAGGTACTCAAACTTCGATGCATCGTAGCAGTGACATACGCTGTACTCGGGGGTTTCGTGCACGTCCTGGATTTGAGATAGTTAGCGACGTTGACCAGCTAGAGACAAGTCTCGTAATATGCGTGTCTCGATAGTAACACATCAAGATACTGTAAGGGAAGGCATACCATCATGCTATCATCTCCGTTTCCTGCAGGCTCGGCATCGGTATGGTGATCATTCGCGTCCGTCATAGGTGTGTCGGAACGTGATGTGTCGTTGGTGACCGGCTGGCGATATTTGGAGGGCGCCATCTTCTCCGGCGTCTGCGGGCACGGGCCCCTGGCTTAGGGCTTGAGACTCGTTCCTTGGAGAATCGATATCCTCATGCGTGTGGGTTGATAGAGAAAGCGGGGAGAGGAGCTGCGATGATGGAAGTCGTGCTGTGGAGAGGGTGGTGGAGGATGACTTGACGTGGTGTGGAGAGTGGAATACTGTGCGATTCACATTGCAAGGCACAATGGGAAAGGTCAAGGCACTGTCCCGGAAGGTGCGCGTTTGGCACTAAACCCCGGGACGCGTCTTTACTTTAATCCGCCGCCGTATATCGGCCCGGTTGGACACTAAAGGCTGACGTGGGTTAGGCGAGGCCGATGATCTCTATCGACAGCAATTGGTGGGGGCTTCCGGACTGCCTTCGGTCTGCTTTCATTGTCCATCTGACCCCTTCTTGATCAACATATACGCATACCACCCTTGGCTCATCTATCCCACCTGCTGCCATATTCTGCATTGCGTATTCCTTCTTCCTTCTGCCACCCCGACGAGCCTGGAAGGCGTCAAACTCCCGTTTCAACAACATCACACCTCTCTAGACTCTCAACCAATCTCCACGTTGCACTAGAGTTCCTCAAGTAAGAGACTTCCGTATTTAACTCGGATTTGGCTGGTTCTAGGGCTACTCGTCTGACGCGGGTATTACAGATCACAGAAATGGACTCGATGCGCTCTCTCAACACGTCACTGCCAACGTCATCCCCGAATCCTCGACCACCTGAGCAACTCCTCCAAGCCTTCAAGACCGCTGCACTCTCAGTAACAAATCTTTATAAGACAGCGGCGACAGAGCAAGCAAACGCCCGCCAGGCCGGGTATCAGGACGCTCTTGACGATCTTCTTACCTTCCTTGACAAACAGAATCTGGGCCTAGGAGATGGGGAAGGCTGGCGGGTACGACAATGGGCCACGGAACGCTTATCTAGCACTCATGCAGTTCATACTGGTAGTGATAGCGACGACGAGCGAGGTGATACCGAGAAGCGGGCCCGCAGCTCGTCTCCAGTGGTTCAAAGGAGGTCGAGTGTGGAGCTGCTCCAACAAAGACCTCCGTCACGATCAACTTCTCCTGTACGGACCGAATCTGCTCCACCGGCGCCATCGATATCTACGCAACAGCATTCTAGTATATTCGCGAGGCCAGAAGCGTTTACATTTCGATCACCACATCCTTATCCACAAGAAGTCGACATGCAAGCATCGGAGACAGCGACCAGCAATACGACCCAGGCGGAAACCGCAATTCAACCGCAATCGTCCTCATCTACCCCTGCGGTCCGAGTCGAAGTCGTCCCTCGAGGATCAAGAACGCCACACCGACACGGAAACCACTCCAGCAGACACAACACAAGATCAACCGCCTCTGCAAGACCACTGGGCTCCGGCGCAGGCTCGAAGAGGAGGATAGCATTCGGAGAATTCTTCGATATAGGTAGTCTAGGTGACGGGAAAGACGGTCAGGGAGGAGGTGGAAAGCGTGGTCGATTTGTGTGAAATGTTCAAATATGACCGATGTCATCAGTGATGTTCTCACATGCATTGCGCAGGCGTTTGTTAGACCAGCTAGAGTGGGTAGCATAGCGTGGACGACCTTGCAAGATACCAGACATATATTCTTACAGCATCTCTTGCGCCGTTGAGGCGTCAATGGAACTATATTACCACCTATCTTCCTCGGATGATTTCGTCTCCCGCAACAGAATCTTGGACAACTTGACTCCACAAGGTGGAGTTCTTGCCTTGGCCTCGTTCTCGAGTCAGGTACAGCTGCGAACCTTGATGCTCCCGTGAATCTTGGTCCAGCTCTTTCGGTCTTTCCTCTTTGCGTTGTTTGCTTGGAATCGGCATGTTGTCAACTTCCAGTATGATCGTTCTCCTTCCACAGCTTTTGGCTGTGTCTATCTCCAGACCGTATATCCCTAATTGACAAGCCGCCAAAATCCCATGCCCACAAAAGCGGCCGCAATACCTACGATACCAGCTTGCCTCGATTTCATGCCGAACCTAGTATTGCTTTTCAATATGGCAGCCTGCTGCTTTTGTAGCTGATAGGTTCCCGAGAAGTAACTGTAGGCACCAAGGCCGATGAATGCCGTTGCCCCTAAGTACTCCATCAGTATTGCTTATTGACGTAATTATACACTCAAGTCCCACAAAACCCACCAGTAAGCCTACAGGAGATACAGTCATCTGGCTTGTCTTGCTCCAAGACGTGGCGCAGCTTCTCCGGCTGTTGAAGCTGATACAGAGTGGCATTTGGCACTGCAGCCGAGCTTTTCGACATCTCTTCCAGCTACCGACCCCCTCATGAACTTTGCCACCGAGTCAGCTGTGGTATGGGAACAAGAGCTCTCAGGACGGAACACCCTTAGCGCGACCATCAACGAAGGGCTTGACCGCCTCAGCAGAGAAGCTCTCCGATTGGTGGCAGAACTGAACTCCAACATCACCACTGGCGGTCCGAACCCCCACATGAAGTTTACAGCATGATGCGCACCACGATTGAGGCGCTTTATATCTTTGATCAGCACAAGTACGAGCTACCGAAGTCAGACTTGGTTTCGTGTGCTGTCTGCTAATTCAGTCATTCTTAGTGGCCCAATTCTCGAGCATACCTACCGCTCGCGCCCAGCAGCAGCTCGCACAGTCCTGCCCCTCTACCTGGCGCATGCCGCACCTCGTCCATCGCTGATTTACCTACCGAACATAAACCCGCCAACACTACTCTTCTCTCTAATTCATTCCGGCCTTCTATTTCTCTCTCCCGCTTCCGCTGATACAGAACCTCTCTTCGTGCTTGAATTCTTACACCGCGTAATCGACGTACTCGAAGAATTCCTCGGTGCTCCTCTTTTAGCAAGCAAAATCGAAGGAGCTTACGATGTGGTGGCACAATTACTGGGAGAGATGTGCGATGCGGGGAGTGTATGCAACACGGAGCCCAACGCCCTGAGGGATGTCGTGGATATTCCTGGTTGGATGGGAAAACTCCTGGGAGGAGTGAACCTGCCGGGGTAAGAAAAACCAACTCGAACTCCGACAACCACCTTAGGATCTCAAGCTAACTCCGCACTCCATTTCAGTGCATCTCCCTCTCTTGGTCCCTCCACCAGTCTCAAGCACCAACTCACCCTCAACCCCTCGTCTACCGGCCCAGCCATCCCCTGGCGCCGCGCCAACGTCCGCCATACCAGCAACGAACTCTACGTCGACATAGTTGAAACCCTCTCCGTCACACTCGCTCCGTCCGGCCTCCCACTTGCCGCGTTCGCCCACGGCACCATAGCCTTCACATCCAAAATCTCCGGCGTGCCCGACCTACTCCTCACGCTCTCCACCCCCGGTGGCAAAGCCGCCATCGAGCGAGCGCTCGAACTTCCCGTCTTCCACCCCTGCGTGCGCCTCGCGCGATGGAGAGAACGACCGGGCGAACTGAGTTTCGTGCCTCCGGACGGCAAATTCGTCCTCGCAGGCTACGAGGTAAACCTACTCCCCTCGGGCCCGGATTTCGATCTCCGAACCCCCTCTTCGAACCTGCATCTCCCCGTCTCCATCGAAGTGGCCAAATCGCTCGGTCCCGTAGGCGCAGACTTCGAAGCCCGTCTCCACCTCTCCAACACCTTCGCCGGCTCCGCCTCCTCATCCAGCTCCTCGCGGTCCGGCTTTGGTCCCCGCACTTCGACGCCCGCGTTCGGGAGCGGCGGCACCTCTTCTGCGCCAGTGCTAGCGGATGTCGTGGTGACGATCCCCATACCTGCCGCCGTACGCAATATTACCGACCTGCGCGCCAGTCGCGGCGAAGCGCATTTCGCGCCCACAGACAACGTCGTCGAATGGCGCGTGCCGACCAAAGACGCCGCAGCCGCAGGGAGCGCCACTCTCCGCTGCACCGTCATCGGGCCCTTGAGCGACGACGACAACGACGACGATGCGACTACCAATGGATTCCGCTTCGATGCCGCGAGCGGGGAATATGACGAGACTCGCGAAGAAGCGTACCAATCCTCCTCCTCGGCGTTCAATGACCAAACTACCAAACCTGCCAGCGCGCGCGAGACACATGGTCAGCAGCGCGACCAACGCCGGATACTGCTGAACGCGCCACTGATGCCGAGGTCGGCGAGTGTGAGCTTTAGCGTCAAGGGCTGGTTGGCGAGCGGGGTGAGGGTGGAGGGCTTGGTGGTGGATACGAGGAAGAGTCGGGGGTTGGGGGAGGGGGTGAGGCCGTATAAGGGGGTTAAGTATTTGACGGTTAGTCGGAGGGGGTTGGAGACGAGGTGTTGACTCTGGGGTGTTGGGCTTGGTGATGGAGTTGGTGGTGGGTGGGATTGGGGGGAGTAGAACAGCTGGGAGAAATGTTATGGGGTTTGTGGTTGTGGATAAAGTTTTGTGGTTGCGAATGGGCTGTCACTGTTGTGGCTTCATGCGCGAATCCTACCTAAGGGGTTGGAACCGGTGAAACCGCGGATGTACAGACACGCCATAATTCCGGAGGAGTTGCTATACCACCCCGATGCTATGACCATAAAAGCTCGATCGTTCACGAAGCATATGAACATCTCCTCCAGCACAAACAGGACTTTGGGTTTGGGAACTGGGAGGGGAAAATGCTATACGAAACGGTGAAAGGGAATCCAGAGTTACAAGGGCGAGCGAGAATGCCGCGCTATGCCAGCGCTGTGCCCGTAGACTGGAAGGTTGGAAGTGAGAACAAGCCCATCACTCTGAAGATCAAGGAGAGTGGATGACGGGTTAGTGTCAGGCAAGATGATACAAGCTTGGTATGTCTGACTTGTTCCCGAACTCATCCTCAAACTCCTATGTACATCTTCGTCTCCGCCTCCCACTCAAACATCCACACCCCCTGCCACTCCTTCCATTCCTCCTCCGTCCAAATCCATCCGCATCTCTAACCACCCTACACGCCCGCAGCTTCGGCGCGCTGATCCTCCAGCTTGGCGTAGAATCTGTCACGGCGCTGGACGGCGGGGACGTGGTAGCCTATTCCATGCTATCAGTATCGGCACCTCTCCTGGTTTGATAAATCGGGTTTGCGGAGCAGAGATTGGAACCATGCGGAGAGATGTGGATGGCGACAGAGCTAGAGTAAAAGAAGCGGAGAAGGTTGTTACGTACCGTACCAGTAAAGGTAGCCGAACGAGGTTCCCAGACCTGAAGCGGAGAGGAGACATCAGCACTCCAATCCGAAGTCCCAAAGCATCCTCTCCAAGTGAGCGAGATCCTCTACGGCTCTTTCCCAAGCAGGTGCCCTTCTTGCATCCCATAGCCCTCTCACGCAGACCTCTAATACAATCCCCCATCCGTCCCTGGTCTCCCGAGTTCACTCACCAAACGCAACACTCAAGTCCAGCACCAAGCCCCTTCGGAGCATCTATCGACAGTCACACCGTCAGCACAGCTCGAAGTTCAGGAACAAGTGGCAAACAGAATGGAGCTAGCCAACCAGCCACAATGTCGGTTGCGGTGAGTGGCCGACAAGGACAGGCGAGAGGAGGGGGGTACGACTCACTCCTTCAATCGGCTTAACAGGCATAATGACCTTCTTCGCAGCGACCTCCTCGATATATTGATGATGTGACAGCAATGGTCTTCGCAAGGCCCGAAGAAGGGAGGGTATCAATGTTCGATAGCGTGTCTAGACGTCGTGATATCGGTAGCGGAATAAAGCCGGAAGTTGAGGTCGCACAATGCACTAACCACATCCATCACCAGCGTCATCAGATAATAACAGCTGCTCTACAAATATCAATTGCAAGCCTCAACCTACAACAATAATGGCCATCTCAATATTACCCCCAGCTCCTGCAGCTCCAGCATACTACCATGAATCATCCGACAATGACTCCCTGGACTCGGACGGCGACGTTGACATGGCCGACAGCGGAAGACCAACCAAGCGCGCCAGACTGTCAGGCAAAGGAATAGTAACGCCAGGCGAGACGGTTACCGATGATCCACAGTGGATGAGGTGCGCACACTATACTTCTCTCGCCATCGATTGCAACCAGCTGATATCCTTCTTCCAGAGGCCACGGTACATACGTCACCCCAGACACCACCAGCATCATAGCCACCGTGGCCGGCACCGTCCAAAAAACCAACAAACTCCTCTCCGTTCGCCCCCTCCGCGCGCGCTACACCCCCGAAATCGGCGACCTCGTCGTCGGCCGAATCGTCGAAGTGCAAACAAAACGCTGGAAAGTCGACCTCTCCGCCCCTCTCCTCGCACACCTCCCCCTCAGCGCCATCAATCTCCCCGGCGGTATACTACGAAAGCGCACTAGCACCGACGAGCTACAAATCCGGACGTTCTTCTCGGAGGGGGATCTCCTAGTCGCGGAGGTGCAGTCAATATACCAAGATGGCGCCGCATCCCTGCACACGCGATCGTTGAAGTATGGGAAACTCCGCAACGGGGTTTTCCTGGCCGTAGCCGGCACCGGTGGCGGCGGCGGCGTTGTGCGTTCCCGGCATCAAGTGTGGACGATCAACACCGGCAACGGCGGGGGCGAAGTCGACGTCGTGTTGGGGGTCAACGGCTACATCTGGATTTCGAGGCACACGTCCACCGAAGCCGCGACCTCCCAAGTGTCGATCACGAAATTGGAAGAGACGGTCAGCAGTTCGATCTACTCGAGTCAGAACGACGAGATTGCGCCGGCGACGAGGAGGGAGATTGCGAGGATAGCGGGGTGTATTCGGGGGTTGGTGGAGGGGAAGATGAGGGTGGATGAGGAGATGGTTATGAGGGCTTATGAGGCGAGTTTGGAGGACGCTGAATTGCGGGATTGATCCAAGAAGCAACCTATATCCACCACAGCTATGATGCGAAAGCAGAATACCAGCCAGATGATGGAAATTGTCCGCCGATAATCGACTGGATTCGACAAAGGTCAACGTCCGGACGCGGAGCTCAAAGCAATGGTCACTGCATTCACCAAAACCCTGTTTGGTCTCCTTGGTCATAAAGCAGCCACATGTCACTTGTGCATCGCAGTCGTGTTATATGCGCACGGCGAACGGGTTACATGCGCAGGAGACCCCAATTCTTCCGGGGATTGCTCGAGTTCGGGGTTTATGGGCGTATAGACCATTGTGAGACTACAAGTCTCCTTCTGTGTTGCTCTTATGGTATCCAATATAGACCAATTGTACATATATGCTTCAGCCCGCGAATACCCCTTGCGCCCATATATTCAACAATATTGACATTCCAGCCGTAGTGTTGCAAGACCAGCAACCAAAACCAGCAGATGCTTGTGCAGCGGTCACAGAAGACACTAACGATAAGCTGCACAATACACTCACAGTCAGAAGAACAGTTTGTATCAATGAAAAGCTACTCGAAACCTCAGCCACGTAACCACACCAAAGAGCCATGTATAAATGGTAGACTATCTCACGACCCACACAACAACCCACCATTCGCTGTCAATCCCGCAGAGTGATCCCAGAAACCACTCGCAACAAGAAACTGAGCCAGCACCAGCAAACCCCAAAAACCGGCGCAGCAAACAGAAGCAAGAGGTCAGCCCCACAGACGCCCCTTCGTCGCATCTCAAATCCCCAAAACACAACCTCCTATTTCCAGTCCCGTCCCACCTACAGATCCTCTACTCACTTTCCATACCGCTTCCAGAACCCCGACCTTCATAATCCTGCCCAGCACCAGCTCCATCACGTACACAACGACTTGTATGCAAAATGAGGCGATCAAGGGGAAAAGGTATTTTTTAAATCCAGAGATGTCGAGATAAAGCGCCAAAACGGAGAGGGGGGAGCTGTCGGCATCGACTGCCTATGTGGTGTTTCCTTGTTTGGAAAGCGGTGAACGCCATGGCGGGGAAAGCCATCAGGTCTCTCTTCCTCTTCGCAGAGGTTTTTCAACGCGGAAGACAGCAAATTTCGTAGATTATGATGAACGATTCTGATGGGAAGGGTCAGAAAGCCTCACGAGCAGATGTTGCGGGAAGCTAAGGAGGTATGCAGGATGCTGGTATATTTGTCCGTTTCATCAAAATGCACAGTCAGGACTGTTTCCGTATTAGATATAAGAAGCAAGTTCAGAGCCAAAGCAGTGAAGGTGACACGGATGAATTGATGGACAACGCCAACCAAGTCCTATCTAAGATGGATGGAAGGGTGAGAACCCCGTCAAGACTAGTTATCGATGCAAAGGAAATAATACACAATGTCGATTCAGAAGTGAGGCCGAAGAACCCGGTCAACAAAGAGCGACCTGCTTCATACAATACCCGCCGTAATACGCTAAGCCTCTCCACCCCTGCGCGCGAGTTGCAGTTCCCCGTACGCTCAACGACCCGAACCTCCCCCCTCGGCCATCATCATCCCACCACATCCTCACCGCGTCCCCCCCACCAAAGTCCTTTCCTTTCCTTCCTCTCCTCTCCCCTCTTCTCCTCCCCTCCCAGCGGCTCTCGCCAACCGCCCACCCATCGCCATCCACCCACTACATCCACCGCATCCACAATCGCAGGCGCACCTCCACAAACGCCCCCCC
>KK106986.1:188907-230081 GCA_000611775.1 Umbilicaria muhlenbergii
ATCCTCATCCTACGACCTCCTCTCCACCCCCCCCACCTCCGCCTCCACCACCTCCTCTCTCCCCTCCTCCGCCTCCACGTCCTCGCTCGACCTCGACCTCGACCTCGACTCCGACGGGGACTCCTCATCAACCGGCGGCGAAACGGACGCCGAGCGCGAATGGAAGGAGTCGCTGCAGCAGCTGGAGCTGCTGCTGACGATGGTGGTGGTGCCGTTCGCGGGCAAGTACTTGGGGCGGAAGTGCGCGTATTGGGGTGAGTGGTAAATCATCATCCCCCTCTTTGTCTGCCTCTCGGGGTTTCCGTTTCCCCTTCCCGTCCCATCCCGACGAGAGTGGTCGAGAGTGGGAGTGTGGGAAGATTGATTGGACCGCCTCTCACCGCCGGCGGGGCCGGATGGGGGGGAATCATCGTCATTTGTGGGGGAAGGAAGGAGGGAGGGAGGGAGGGAGGGGGGAAACTGAGGCCGATTGGGAGGCGTTTACGAGACGAAGATGAATGAGACTAACGGCTACGATGACGATCTAGGATGGACGCGATTCATGGAGTGGAAATACCCCGTCGAGATCGTCGTGACGAGTAAGCCACGCTTCCGAGCGGCGGGGATCATTGAGGCGGCGTCGCCGCTATAAACGCACGTCTTATTATTGAGAGAGAGAGAGAGCGAGAGAGAGGCGTGGAATCTACGGAAAGAGCGGACGAAAGGGAAAAACGCAGCCGCCATGCCGCGAGCACCGCGTGCCGTTCAGACAAGCCGGAGCATGCAGTTACAGACGACCTGGGAGGAGCGAGCCATCTACATCCATCCGCAATCCACGTGGCCCCTCCACTGTGGACGACGTCGGAAGCGAACCCGCTGCGTTAACAGCCCCCCCGGAATCACAAACACAACCCCGAGCGTCCGCAGACCTAGATACAAGAAAGCAACCGGAAAAAAATAGAAGCAATATTGCCACCTCGCTCGTCGTTCATCCAAGACAACGTAGGGTATCGCAGGGTATCGCAGGGTATCGCAGGGTATCCGTACAAAGGAAAGACTCGTGACAAAGATCCACCCCAGCGCCCAAAAGAACGAGAACCTCCCATAAATTCATTCCATATAAAAACCCCATCGTAACCAGTCCCAAAGTTGCCCCTTCTCCGTCCACGCCAAAAGCCCCGTGTATCCTCGTCCAAGATGAGAGACCGTGGTAGATACCTTGGCGCTACAAATGGTCCCACGGCCCGGTCCAGGCATAGCCGGTGGAGAAGGTGTGAATTATCATCCCGTCCAAGACCAGAGGCCCGTGGCATGTCCTGTAATAGAGAGTTCGCAAACCCGTATCCGGTGAGAGCCTGGTGTAGTATATATACCCCGAGCGGAAAAAAGTAAGGATCCATGCCGCGACGGTGAGATAGCAGAGGTAGAAGTAGGGAAATGAATAATTAGACAAAAGCGAGACCGGTCATAAAGTATTAGGCATCTCGAGAATAAGGTAACGGGATATCGTCGGCCAGCGGCAAGGGATCCTTTCTGGTCAATGGTGCACGGTAAGAAAGTACGCGGGCGATTGTAAAGACTGATTCGGAAGCCGGCAATACTGGTGCGGTCTCGGAAGAGAGAAGAGTCGAGGATGAAGACGGTCGAGTGAGATCCCCAGTATGATAAGGCCGTCATACGGGTAGAAGACCTTCCTGGTCGTTGAAGAAGACTGGATCCGTGGACTCACTTGACCTTGATGTACGAGAAGTTTTCTCTGATCCGAATATATAGGAAATGATGCTGGACGAAGCGACAAAGTCCCGTCTGGGTCCTTGCAAAGGAATGTAAGATGCGGTACACTGGTAGATACCTGGATTAGGAACCCGTCGATGTATGTGAAAGCTTCCACGGGGATAGTCTTGAAGTGGTTCACTAACATAATCGTCGAAGTGATAGAAGCTCTCGATGCACCGGGATTTGATGATCTAGTTCCACTGAATGAGGTTCCATCCGTAATCCGCCGGCCCTGCAGTGGGTGGAAGCGACTCAGCCCACGGATTTCCTTGCCCAGGATTGTTGAAACCCTGAGTATCAAAGCCTTGATTAGGATCAGCCACGAAAACAAACCCCGAGTCCTGTGATCCCGGCGTCAGAGGATCCAGGTAATCGCCGCCGGGCGTGGCCTCTTGGAGATCTTCCATGGCATGGGAAAGTTCGGGGGTCCCATCGGACACATCCTGGGGTACATCGAGCGCACCTGTTGTTGGTGATGGACCGGGCCGGCTTAAAGGCCCACGCGCTACATGATCACCCAATGCGACATGAGTGCACTTGGCTGCGGTGAGTCTCTTTCTCCTAGGCTAGAGCACGGGTCTACGTACCTTTCGCTTTTTTCGCCTGCAATTTTTACACGCACCAACGTCTCTGACTTTCTTGATATGTTCTTTCTCAATGGTGGTATAGCGCCTTTTTCTCGGCGGCTCTACAATGTTCAGGAGAGGGTCCATGTGGAAAAAACCGCTGCCCGGTAGTTCAAACTCCGTTTCCGGAGTCCTAGGTGGTTGAGGGTTCCCAGCAGCGTTTTGTGGAGTAACTGGCGTTACCACAAGAGGGGAAAGTTGCTGAAAAGGATTGCTGAAGAGCGGCCGTGAGAGGTTGCTAGTAGAAACGAAACTACTAGCTTCGGATGCGACCTGGTTGTAGAAGCTTTCGGAGCCCCGCGAAAGTGGAGCTGGCGGGTGCTGATATCAGTAGACTACACAGTAGGCTGCCATAGACTAACATACCCATATTTCGGCCAGAGTCCTCCCATTGAACCAGATACGGGCCATAGATAGCTGTGTGGAAGCCGGTGGGATCCTACGGTAAGACCTAGCCTTAGCATCAGGTCTAAAGAAGGTAACACGAGGCTGGGTTTGCATAATAAATCCAACATCCAAGAGCTTGGTTTTCAGGAGCTCTGGTCGTCACACCTGGTGGCCTAAGCTTGCAAATTGGTTATGGCTTACCTCTGTGGGGGGCACCGGTTGATAGTTGGCCTCAAAGTCAGGTGTTGCTAACCCGTTTCCCCGGACCTCTGCACTGTGGAGAGGCAGCTGAGGTTGGCGTGATCGGTTGCGGACCCTAGGCAGGTCATAAATCCTGCTCTGGCTTGAATTTACTTCCACAGACATACCCATATGAGGTGCATATGGGTAATCAGAATATGGTGCCATTTCCGGTGCAAGTTCTCCCATCTGGTCCACCTGTCCCGGAAGTGGAGTAACCGGGTTCCAAACTAGTTGCGCATATTCCCATCGGTCCTCTGGAGATATCCCGCCGGGTCCACGACGGAAACTGGTCTCTGGGACCAGTGCGTTTTGCGCAGAGTCTTCTGAGGCATTGTTATCTCCGAGACCAAGATCGAGTGCAAGGAGGTGGCCAGACGCTTGTCCTGCAAGGGCGTGGGAGGGTCTAAAAGCCATACCCGGGGGAGTAACGTGTTCACGGCGCCTTGGCGGAATCATCTGAGTGCGACTGTGATGAGGTCTGTAAGTCGTCGTATTTGCCAGTCCCGAGTTCGTAAAGCAAAAAGTCCCAAGATCGAGCAGTGTTATCACCTTGATTTGACTTAGATCGAACTCAGACGCAAAAGAGTTCCGTGGCACCAGAACGGTTTCACGAGGAGTGAGCTGATATATAAAATAGCGCTGTGGGGCATCCAATACATGGATCGGCAAGCCCAATGGTAAAGACTCCGAAACAAGATACTGCTGTATAATCTGTGACCAGGTCTTCCGGACCAATGGTGGAATGATACGACAGGTATCTGGTAATCCAGAAGTAAGCCTCAAGAGGTACTTGACCGAGCGAAGACGGCGATGTACCTGTGCGGAAAATAAGGACTATATGGATGCGCAACGGTAGCTGAATCGGGACTGGCAACCTCAAAGGACCACTCTAAGCGTAATCGATGGCCTGCTCGCCAATGTAAGGAGTAGCTGTCCCAGGGGTGTGGATCCAATGGATAATTAGGGCTCGAAAAGATGTCCACTTCAGACTGGCCACCTATTACCACAACAGGATACCTTCAATTCTTTGCTAGACGTGGTCGGACAATTCTCTCGGGTCTTCAAAGAGGTACCTGGACACGGGACTTGATCGGTTCGGAACAGATCGGAGCGGAGAGGATCTGCCAGCTCGGTTGTAAGGGGACTCTGAGTTTCTGCAGTTGCGTTAGGGTTTGTCCACCCGCGTGGGCCGTGGATGACAACCGGATCCGTCCTAGGTAGTGGAGTCCAATATGCGATCGATAAGAAGGTATACCCCAGTGCAGAGAGAACTAGGGTGGGCCTAGTTCACCTATAGATATTGCCCGTGTCTTTCCAGCCTTTGGCAAGTCCGGTAGATAACCAAGAGAGAGAAGGTCCTAAACCAATTGCGTAGCTAGATACCCACCTGCAATGCCAATGGCCTGGTCGTATATGGTTGAACGTGCAGCGAAGCCCAACCGGCGGTCTATAGGAAGAAATGGAGGGAAGTAAGTACGAGATTGGTGCCCAAAGGGAAAGGGAGCAGAAAGCAGAACGCAAAGAAACGACGAGTTGCAGGATCGCACACATATAATTGCGCAGCGAAACGCGAACCCCTGCCCCAGGCAGAATCAGGCAAATTGGTGCGCTGGCACATTGAGGCTCTGGGGCTTAGGAATCAATTTTTCGGAGTTGAAGAGAGCAATTCGGACGCGGTGGTTGACGGTATCAACAGCTAACGCGAGGTCGGGCAGAAATGCGGCGTCTCCATCAGCTCACCGTGTTGCACTGCGGCAGCCACGATCAATCAGATGGCGCCTTTCTGCCGAGCCCAATTGAAAAACTGCTAGAAAGACGCCTCGCGGATAACTGCTCAAATCACGAGAGCTCAGTATATTAGCAAGTGTCCCCCTCGCATGGGCGAAGTTGCGGCATATTGGCTGCGGTGAGGCTTTGCAGGACACCTGGGATGGCAGATGGCTTCATCAAATCAACAATGCATAGAGTCGCAAAGCCCCTCGAGTTCTGAATCCCACAAGTCAGTGGCTTCCCCGTATTGCCTTTTTGTCGGGAAATTGCTATCGAGCGGTGGCTGTGGAAACAATCAAGAATCATGCCCGTGTGCCTGGCCTGGCTCGCCTGGCACTCGCCGCAGCCATCCAGACAGAGTCAAAGCGCCGCAGGATCCAACATCTCAGTTCGGATTGCTGTAGATGATTGGAACTTCAAACATCCTGAGGCTCCAGGCAGACACTCATGGGAGGCTTTTGGTTTTATGGCGGAAAAGCGGTGGGATTTATACATCGGTGTGCCGGAAATGGGTTCGGCGTTGTTTCCCCTGCTGTCGGCCTGGTGACGTTCCCCTGGTGCTTCGGTGCATGGTCTCACACGCAACTGGAAGCCCTCCAGGCAGACCGACAATCCCCGAGCGGCGGCGAGCAACAAGGGCAATGGAGGTGTACGGAACATGCTGCTGGCTGGAGACACGTTTTCCTTACTCATGCGCAGCCATGTGTTGACGAATGGCTTGAAAAGGTCCTGCAGAAGACGGCGTTCATATACGATGTGCACTTGCTCAGTTAAGATACCTTTGCTATTATCATGATACCGCTTTTGTTAGTCGTACACATTACGCATTATGCAACAGAACAATGCACACCAATCCAAACTCCTCGAATGAGAGTCAAACGCCTTCGGTGTATAGATACAGAGCTCAAGATTACCCCCCTTACTGACACTACCCGCGACTGCCGCTTGACGGTTGATTTGTCTGTCCAAAGGTTCGGGGACCACTCACACTGCACCTGAGTTGCCAATGATCGTCAGCCAATGATCTTGGATCGGTCGCGGTGGCAGCAATACAACTAGTGAACATGCTGCTCACCTCTGACAAAATTTAGACCTGGGACATTGCTGGCGCACCTCCTCTGAATTTGCGTGATGGCATGCCTCCACCGCGCGCTCCCAAGGCCGAGAACACTAAAGATCCCATATACGCGGCGAAACCGAACCAGAGAAACGCGCACACAGCTTGTGCCTCGTGGCATCGCTTCCCCTGATTCTTCGATCCGTTGATGACGTGATTTCCTTTCAAATAATCCTGGAGATAGGTGAGTATACCAGGCGAAAGCAAGGATGAAAGTGGCTGGAGCTTACTTGGTTGCTACAGCTGTGAACATTGAGCTCGGCCGCAAGCGCGATACCACCGATGAGGAAGAAGAGCGTGAGGAGCGCATCCAGGACAAGCGGTAGGATGGGTAGGAAATTGAAATCAGGCTTGATCGATACGGCGAAGAGGTAGAACAGAGCCAGCATCGAGATGACAGCGACGAACATGCAGTAGTTGACAATTGATGCGTTGCCGCCGACGGCCTCGGCGATCATATTGCCCGTGAGGGCCATGATGAGAAGAGTCCATAGGAACTTTGCTCGCCGTCAGTCCGCTCCTCGCCACCATTGTTGGCGCATGATTACTCACCTGCAGAGCGCGGAGCGCAAGGTTGATTGGATTGTCCATCTGGTAAATAGGAGCAGAGGTGTATTAAGGGGTTACACAAAGGATGCCTGACGTCGCGATGAAAATGCTGTACTCAAGCCCCGGTAAGACTTAGGTAGGGTGATGATTGACGGTGGTGGTGGTGGAGAGGAAAGGAGGCAAGTTGCGATGGAAGATAGTCGAGCGTGGCCTTAGCTCTTCGGATGGGCGACGGAAAGGTTTTTGAATTGCAAGCGGAAGGACGGGATGATGATGTAGCAGGAGCGCAGGAGCGAGCGGGTGCATTCGCCGAGAGTCACGGCAACCGACGTCATGTGCGCTAAGCCGCAACGGGCGCGTCATAACAGGGCAAAACACAGCAGACAGCGCGGCAACCAATCCAGGCGTCCTGTGCGCTTCCCACCTTTGCATCGCTGCTGCTTGGTAACAGGGCGCGCCACCTCAGCTGGTCACAAGCTACAGATCGAGGAGACCATCGCTCGGCTCTGAAGCATGGGAGTCTGACACCTCGAACATCAACGTGCCGAAGCTGCCGCCGTCGGTCTTTGAACTTTCAACATCCGATCATGGTCGCGATTACCATGTTGTAAATTAGGACATCGACATAGCCGCCAAGGTACATGTGTCGTTTCATAGCATCAGCGAAGCGGCTGATGAAGCTCTATCAAAACCAAATATGCCCTGTGGAAAATCGGTTGGAGAACCGCCTGTAGGCTGTAGAGCAGAACTGTGCCAAGGAAGCCGTTCCCTCCTGGCTATGACGCACGCGGCTCCTTACCAAGATTCGGGTGGAACGCTATGGAAAGAAGGTTTGAAGCTACGAGCAAGAATGTGTTCAGACCAGGGCACCGACTGAACTCTTTGGCTCCATTTGATCAATGCCCCTATGATGCGACCTGAAGTACTCTACATATAGTAGAAACCGTAGAGATGCTTCGAGTACCTGGGCTGTTGCAGACGGAAACTCTTCAAATGCTGCCGCACTTACTGTCCCATGATTTCTAATGTACGATAAAGGCATACAGAGAGGCAAGACCTCTTCATTTATTTTCACAAGCGTGGTTGGTGGCTTAAACTACACTCGTAGCTGTCCGCTGCGTAAAGTGGCATAGGGCACTTTGTCATGTGACCATTCGCGGAGACATTTGCGAAAATTAAACTACCATACCCCATGACCGTTCCACCCGGGTATCTACAAAGCACGATATGAACATCTTCGAAGAAAGTGCAGGTACCAGACGTCAACGAAATTAAAAAGTGGAGGAATGCCTCGACAAGTGATACCCGCACCTTGTTCACACCTCCCACACTTCGCCCGGTGCCTGAGTAGGAAATGCAGACCCAGATGATCGGTTCTCCTTCCCACCTCGGTGTCCAGAGTTCGTCATCGACGTACCTGAAGTATGTCCACCCGTACCCTGGCCTCCGATAGCGTCAGGAGTGGGCTGCATGGACGTATGGCCATTCAAGACTTGACCGTTTGGGGTCCCTCGAACAGCGTTGCCTCCGTTTGCTGCATTCTTCCTCGCTTCCATCTCCTTCTTCTTCCTGACGATGCTACCTATTCTACCCCGGAGATACTCTTGAGCCCGCTTGACCAACTCTTTCGGTTCGGTGCTATTCTTCAGCTCTGCGAGCATAGTCCGACATTGCAGTTCCGAGTTCAAATGGGGGCATGTCGTTTTGTATCCGTAGTGGGCAAGTCCACACAGGCCACAAAGTTCGACTCCGGCGATTCTGAGTGGACACTGGCCCTTTGGGTGGAGACCGTCGCATGCCAGGCAAGGCGCTTGAGCATCGTTTTGGTTACTTTTACCCATTGGCGTATGAGCAACGGCCTCAGGAGCGCGAATTTTGTACGGCACTGGGGCTGGGAGCTGGGCGCGTTGGAAGGTTCGAACTGCGGTAAATCATTCCACATGAGCGCCGATAAGTCACAGGGATCAGGGACTTTTTTGGCAAAGGGAATAGGGTGCTTTTGCGGGGTTTCAAGTCTCGTACCTTTCCCAGTGGGTGGGGAGCCCTGGGATCCCACTATACCGCGAGAATGACGGGCATCAGCATTCTGCAGTTCCTGCGGCGAAACACGCTCACGACCATCTTCATCAGCAGATTCCTCTCCATCGCTCTCCGCACCGCGGGCCTGGAAATCGGTATCACTATCGGATTGCTCGGTATATTTGACAGGAGAGTCGAAGTCGATGCCACGCATGGTTTGCTTCATGTAATCTATAGTCTAAGACGCGCCGTTAGCCGGTACGTTTGATACTTTGTCAATGCATACTTACTTGACGCTTGCGCTTGCCCCTGCCCAAGGCCTCAACTCTTGCAGCCGCCTCTTGAGCCGCCTCACGTTCCCGTTCCCTCAGGATCTTCTCCCAAATACTGGGATCTGGCGCTTTTTGATCATTCTCAGCAGAGTCCTGCAGACCTTCTTCCAGGGTACCTTTCTCATTAGCCCATACCCGAGCAAAGCTGAATTGTGATTCTGCGGAATTGTCAGTCCCTGCATTGGTGTTCTCAATTTGACTTCTGTCCAATAGCCTGTCGACAGAAGATGCATCATAGTGGATATCATGAGTATCATCGTCTTCAAAGAGAGCCTCAGCACCATGACGCAGTATTGACTCAAGATCCATGCCAGTGTCGTCATCAGCATCCATCTGCTCAATCAGGACATGATCTAATGCCATTTTCTTCTTCCCAATTTGCATGATCTTCTCTTCAGCTGTAGCACGCGTCATAAGTTGAAAAATCAAGACCTTCTTCTTTTGCCCGATCCGGTGAGCACGGGATAAAGCCTGAATGTCTTGGTGCGGATTGAAGTCAGGGTCTAGGATAATCACTGTATCCGCAGTGGCGAGATTGATACCAACACCACCAGCGCGAGTTGACAAGAGAAAGGCAAAAAGAGGTGAGTCTGGAGCGTTGAACTCATCAATGCGCTTTTGTTTTTGTAGACTGCCCATACTGCCATCAAGGCGTTGATAGAGAAGGCCTAGGCCGTCCAGGAAGTCTTCAATGATGTCCAACATATTTAAGAACTGGCTGAAGATTAACACGCGGTGGCCACGCTCTTGCAACTTTGGTAGCATGATCTCCAGCAGTTGCAGCTTCGACGAAGCCTCAACCAGGTTCCGATGTGATACAGCTCTGTTCATCGTCCGTTCTTCGATAGCGTTACTGTACACGAACGGATGACATAGGCATTTTCTTAGCTGCATGAGGATGTTGTTTAAGTTGTACCGGTCCGCTTGTTTCAGTGCCTTCTTTTCGCCTCCAAAGATAGCTTTGATCAAGTCCGGATTCTTGGCGAGTATAGACTTGTACAGCTTTTTCTGAACAACGCTGAGCGTTACTGGGACAATGATCTGCGCTATCGGAGGAAGAAAAGTAAGGACCTGGGCTTTGGTACGGCGTAGGAAAAATGGTCGGAGAAGTTCGTGGAGCTGAGGCACATTTTCCTTTGTCAAAGTCGCATATTCTTCTTCCATAGCCTGAGCATTGATTGAAACGTCCAAGAATTGAAGCAAATTGAAAAGCTCTCGTGGATTATTCTGCAATGGTGTGCCTAAAACTGTTAGCAAGCGGGTTAAGTCGCTCAAGTCAAGTTACGCACCTGTAAGCAAGACTTTGAAGGGAACCTTGAGAGCACCAAGGGCGGCATAGAGAATACTCTTGTCGTTCTTAAGACGCTGACCCTCGTCCACAATCAAACCTTGCCAAGGCACCTTCCGGAAGAACCTTTGACAGCTGTCTTCTTGGGCGGTGTCATAAGAGGTAACCACAACATGACATCTTAGATCTTTAGCGTTATCCGGGAAGAGCTCATATTTGAAGGCCAGTTTGCGTGCTTCAGAAGAGCCAAAATAAGTGACCACCCGCAAAGAAGGGGCCCACTGCTTGATTTCCCTTCGCCAATTCGCACAGGTAGAGTTCGGGACCACGATCAGAAAAGGCCAGCACTTGTGAACCTGTTTCATAGCAGCTAGAAAACCGATGATCTGAATGGTCTTACCGAGTCCCATCTCGTCCGCCAAAATGGCATTTTGAGACTTATGCCACTGATAGTAAAGCCAGTTTACGCCGTCCATTTGGTAAGTCATAAGCTGACCACCAGTAAGACTCTCAGGCTGAGCTTTCAATTCAACTCGCGCTCCAAAATGCTGCGATCTGACCTTATCCACATGTTTTTGGAGATTATGCTGATTGGGAGGTTGAACGTATCGACCGAGGACCCAGTTATCATAAGCAGACACAAAGTCAGTCCATCTCTCACCGTCGTCCGGCCCCGGAGGCTCTTCCCACACCACATCCTCATAACCAAGACCCTTGAACTTTACAAGCGCTTCGTTTACCTCCTTGATACGGGCCTTATCAATTTTTTCTCCGTGGACGCTGACGACATTTGTGTATCGAACATCCAGTACTATGTCAACACGTAGGTATTCCTCTGGAATGGCGTCTTCAGTCCTCATCAGTGGAAGATTAGCCCCATTATCTCTCCTTGCAAAAGCTTTCCTCATCGCGGCAGTAGTCACACCCCATACCCAAGCGCCCGGCATCCATACGGTCCGAAAATAAGAAAGGCCTTTCCACTTGACGAGGTACTCCTTGTCATCCTCGTTGACAAGCTCAGTAGAGAACCCTGTAGGATAGCTTTCCTCGTCGACCGGACGCCAAGCGACCAGAGCGTCTATCTTAGCAGCAGCCGATTCGCATTCTTTGCACGACCAATCCTTGCAGTATTCACTAAATCGCTGAGCGGCCAGATCTTCATTATTGCCATCCATCAATATGTCTTCTTCGGCTTTTGAAGGTAGATGATGCATATGGAATGCTCGGTAGCAATTTGCACAGCGGAAGAGCACATTGTTAGTTTCGTTTATCAGGCCGTTAGCAATCCGAGTGATAGGGTCATCACCACCGTTCTCCTCTCTATCTTTTTGTTCTTGCTTAGATGTCTTACGATCTCGGAATGGACTGCATGCTTTGCTACTTTCTTTGCAAACCTGACAGCGACCTTGATCGGGAGCCATACCGTCTTTCTTCTTCGCAATGCCAATACAGCGTCGACATTGGAGTATGAAATTGCCATCTTCAACTTTGGTGACTAGATGTTCGCGAACTCCTCGTGGACCGAGGCATTGTACATGATAAGACAGGGTGCACCCTTGACAGTATATCAGCTGACCTTTCTCATCGCTGTCGCCGTAGTCATAGCACGAGTCGCACATATGACAGTGTCGTAGGCGGAAGTCGTTGTTGCTGGGTAGCTTTTTGAACCTTTCCTTCGCACCCACAGCTTTCATGCCGCCCTTGGAAGCTAGACCCTCGGGAATATCGTTTTCAGTCCGTTCCCGCATGTTTCTTAGGCTTCTTCCAGCTCTGTCCGACCGTCGAGTACCCTCAATTAGAGTCTCTTGAGAGCGGAGCCCGCGAAACGCAATGCGAGTTTTGCGTGCACCTCGACTCGCGGAAGACAGACCCCGTTTGCGCTTGCCAAGAGTTGGAAAGCTATCATCACTTCCCTCGGTGTCGAATTCATTTTCGTCTAAGGTGTCCTTGTAATCGACTCGCCTAGTGGCCGTAGACCGGGTAGCACGAGCCAGTCCAGCTCCAGTACCTTTGCGATTATGTTGGTGAGATTTAGCTGTTTCGCTAGACGTCTCCTGAGACGTGGACAAAGATCGAGAAGATGCAGAAAGTGAGATGCGAATTCGAGTTGATCTGCCGCGCTGTGGAGGCTTGGGAGCACTCAGAAGACCCCTGCTTCGCGTTGCCCGAGGTTTGATAGGTTCTGCGGCAGCAAGCTCGTCATCATCCGAGAAGTCAATCTTTGAGCTGTCCACAAATCCATCAGCTCGTTGTCTTCTGGACTGTGCTTGCCGTCTTGAAGCCATGACGGTTTTCGGCTCCGAGTCAGATTGGTCTGGCGCAACTGATTGTTCGTTGAAGACTTCTAGAGCAGCGGTGCCATTGACAAGATTGACAAGACGTTTCAAGGGTAACTAGTAAAGTTTGAGCACGTTAGTAGTGTAAAGAAGATCCTCTTGTCGGAATTGGAGAAGCTGGAGTGTAAGAAAGGATGAAGAGGGAAAAATGAGGGTGTAAGAACATGGAGGCGAGGGGAAAGTGGGGGTGTAAGAACATGAAGGAGAGGTCTGCGCTCGTTAAGCGGCTTATATAGGAAAAAGACTTCACTACAACACTTAGGGTTTGGGTACCTTTGCCTCGTGACCATCCTCGAATGCCACCAAATACTGTAGCTCTTCACTATTCTCCAACTCTTCTACTATTTCACTCACTCGGGGCTCATCTGGAAACACTCGATATTCCCATCGCCGCTCGACTGGTGGGACCACAACCGCAATGCCGCATTTGCACCTTGTGCTTTCATTGCTGATCCTTTGTCGCGCGGATTTTGCGGGTGTAGAGCTGCCTGAAGAGACGAAGAGGGGCGAGCTGTGCCCGTCACCATCCTCATTTTCTCGGTCACTGCCCTGAGCAGCCGCCAGAGCGGGCGTAGATTTACCGGTTCCTGATCTTGTTACCTGCGCGTCATCCGCATTTCTCTGCACTGGCTCTCGAGCTTCAACTTGCGATTGTGTTGTATTCTCGCTGGCTATCAAGCTGTCCAGACCATGCTGCAGCGTCCCGTCCTCCATGGCCTCCTGGATTGCTCCTGGGGTAACTGTTGTCTGGAGCCGCTCCGACACTTTTGGCGGGGTGTCAGTATATATCCATGGAACCTACGACGAGAGGCGGCTCGGCTACTTGGTTGGTTATCGATAGATGGGCAGGCTCGGCCGATCAGAAGAATCGACGTGCCTGGCTGATTCTTTCTCAGGGAGTGTTAGCTTGTCTTTTGAAAGTTATGAATAGAAAGGCGCACTTGTATTGTCAATCCGCAATGGGACAGCAAATGCACTACATGCAAAAGCTCTATCTCAAGCTCCAGAGAGGTAGAAACGCGAAGGGGAGTAACAAACGCGCAGCAACGCACTTCGATTGTGCGTTGACGCGATCTGCCAAATTGGCTTAATGCCCGACTTGACGATTTGTTGCAATGCCGCTTTGTGGAAACAAAGGATTGGTCGATGAGGAGCCTCCTGACTGGCGCTGACAGCCAGTTAAGGCCGAAGCGGCGAGCCCGCTAGCGAAAAATCTACTTCATTTGGATTAGTCTTTCGCTGCAATATCCAAGAGCTCTTGTAGGCTTTTGGCTACGAACGTGAAATTCAGGGTCTTGTGTTGAAGCTTCTTCTGGAAGTTTTACTGTTCAGACATTACTACAGCCAATCTGAATGTAATGAACAGAACTCTAGTTCGCATCGGCCAAGCAGTCATTCATGATCACCCGGTGATCAGTCTACGGTGTCTGAACTTTCTCTTCTGTATCAGGGCGGTATCGACTAATTCTGCAATCCATCGTGGCATTAGGAGATCTAGAGATGGAGGATGGAGGGAGACACGCGCCGTCCCGTACGATGAGGCAGACAGACACAACTCTGGAAGAACAGCACGGGGAGGAGATATAACCAGTTCAAGAGCTCGGAAGCCGAATCACCAGCAGAGGCAAGATGTTGAGGAAATGGAAAGATTGGAGAACACAAGGGAAGACCGGATGACACCTAGGCAGCGGCGGTATCTACGGGGAGGAGCAACAGCTGGATCCACTGCCTCAAGGAAAAGAAAGGTTCCGGTCTCTTCTCAAAGGTATTCGAACGGAGGCCGTACAATCCGGGGTGGCAGTAAGCGCACATCTCGGTATGAAGGCACCAAATCGCCGTATGGTCCGTCAGTCCCATCTAACAACATGGATCGTGCAGACCGCAGCGCCCTACGAGTGTATTACAACCAAGGTCGAGACTTAGCCAGCGGCCGTGAAAAACCATCGCATGCATCTAGACAGCGAGAATCGTCATTCGGTGATCCGTCTACCTCTTCTGAGGAAGGGTCATTCTCGGATGGCGTATATCGGGGGAAAAGACGAATTGCTCCCGCTTCATCATTGACTGAAGACTCGACAGACCGGCGAGGCTCCTTTCCGCGAGAACAGGGTGGAACAGGAGGACGCACTTACCCACCGCATGGAGAAGCTTCGGGGCAAGATGCCAGGCAACGCACATCCTTCTCGAGCGACGACTATAGAGCAGGAAATCGCAGATATTCTTACACACCGCTGGGAGATGACGCAGAACATGGTGGTAAATCTATGCCGCAATTCGACAGAGTCGAAGACCCTGGACGGGCTTCCAGGACGCCTCTATCTATACCTTACACTACGCCTGCGTCGGAATTTCTCTATGGCACCTCCGTAATCAAAGCAGCATTGAACTCTTCGAGAAGGCAACTATATAAGCTGTACATATACGATGGAGAGAACAGAGAGGTTCGTGCACGAGACGTATCTGTACGAAAGCTGGCTCTTTCAAGAAGCGTTGTTGTGGCTCGACTGGGAAACGACGGAGTTTCCTTGATGGACAAGATGAGCCGTGGCAGGCCTCACAATGTAGGTTAATCCGCGTCCATCTGAATGGGTCATCGGCTTACATTGGAAGGGCTATATACTCGAAGCGTCCCCCTTGCCCAAGCTTCCAGTAAAAGGGTTTCAGCCAGTAACGGGTCATCAGGATTCTTTTCACGTGGTCTTGGACCACCAATCTCGCGAAGAGGAGAGTGTCAATGGGACGGACACTCAAGTGAAGTACAAATCTGCATTCCAAAGATACCCCTTCGTTCTCATGTTGGATGGAATCGTAGGTCTACTCCGATCCATCCGAGCATACCCGTCAAGAAGATTAAGCTAACCAGTGTCCAGTTGGATCCTGGTAATCTAGGAGGGATACTACGGACTGCGTACTTTTTCGGCGTCGACGCCATAGCGATCTCCAATCGCAACGGTGCTCCATTCTCCCCTGTAGCTCTGAAGGCTTCGGCCGGTGCCTCCGAGAATTTGAATCTTATGTCAATTGCGCACCCCCGAGCTTTCATTGACGAGACACAGAAGAACGGCTGGAAGTTCTACGCCGCAGTGGCTCCCTCCAGTTCTACGAGTCCTGATGGCAGAAGAGTAACGCACTTCACGACATCCACCCTGGTATGTCCTGTCAGGGATCATCCATGTGTTCTGATGCTCGGTGGAGAAGGCGAAGGCCTTGGCTGGGACTTGCAGAGGAAAGCGGATTTTGTACTTGGAGTTGAGGGCCATCGTATGGGTCAAGGTGGGGTCGACAGCCTCAACGTTAGCGTCGCAACGGGTTTGCTATGCGAGGCGTTTCTGAGAAGGCCTGTTCTCGCTCATGTGGGCAAAGACTTATCAAATACGGACAGTGTAGACGGGGGCGAACGTCTGTTCTAGGCTTTGTGTGCTTGGGTTGTACCATATGGAAGTGTAATGTAGGATATATCAATAGCTAGCGGTTCGTAGGGCCTCTTCTTGTAGACTTGATAATATAGAGATTCCCACTTATGTAAATTCATGTAAATGTCTAGTGAGGAGACGTTGACGTGAGTCACGTGCTATTTTCACTCGTCCCGTGCATGAGAACCCACGTGAAACTGCGAGATCCGAGTGCAGCGATCGCAGCTTTCTTTACTCTGCTACAACGATGCCCGCACCAAGCTCATGTCTGGTAATGGAACTACCATTCTTGTGACCGGAGCTTGGTGTCTTTCTCGCGATAATTTTAACTTCCACGAGATTATATCTCCACGGATCAAATCACCACCAGTAAATCAGCAAACCAGCATTGAACGTTGTCATTGTTGGTCTTCATTAATAAGGTTATATACTCGCAACCACTAGAAGAACTTGTGCGTTGTGTAATCATTCGAATCTACTGCAAAGAGATCGCTATCGATCAACGAAAAGGTTCGCACACCATGCGATTGCCTGCCTCTGCGGACTTCCACGTTCATCTTCGAGATGGGGCTATGATGGAGGCTGTTGTGCCAACAATACGGCAAGGAGGAGTGGACATGGTGTATGTGTTGTGTGTTGTGTTGTGTGTGTGTGGTGTGTGTAATGGTAAGCTGAGCGCGCCAAGTTAAAGCAAGCTCAACGAGTATGACTTACAGCCCTCTGCAGCCAAACCTAGTACCACCCATAACGACTGTGGGCCACGCATTAGACTATCAAAAGCGACTTCAAGCCTTGGAGCCCAGAGTCACCTTTCTCATGTCTCTCTACTTGCATCCATCCATCACTCCCGAAACTATTGTTGAAGCCAAACGCACAGGTATTAGGGGTGTGAAGTCCTACCCCGCTGGCGTTACTACCAACTCATCGTCTGGTGTCGTTGATTATGCATCCTTCTTTCCCGTCTTTGCCGAGATGGAGAGGCAAGACATGATTCTTAACCTACATGGCGAATCTCCATCCGGCGGCAATGTCACAGTCCTCAATGCTGAGGAGACCTTTCTACCCACTTTCCTAGGCCTGCACAAGAGATTTCCGAAGCTGAGAATAGTCCTTGAGCACTGCACAACCGCCGCCGCAATACAAGCTGTTCTTTCGTGTGGCCCCAGTGTTGCCGCTACCATCACCGCTCGTCATCTTTTTCTCATCGTCGATGACTGGGCTGGTGATGCTTTCATTTATTGCAAGCCCGTCGCCAAAACACCCCAAGACCGTGAAGCACTTCTCAGAGCAGCCGGATCAGGCAACCCAAAGTTCTTCTTGGGGACGGGACCGACAGCGCGCCTCATCCGGCCGTGGCGAAGACAGGAGGCGCGGATGGCAAGGGAAAGCATGCGGCAGGTGTATTCACTCAGCCCTATGCCACGCAGCTTGTGTTTGAGGCCTTCGAGGAGGGAGTCGAGCAAGGCGTGTTGGGTCCGGAAGTACTAACACCGCAGTTTCTTGCTGGATTCCTTGGCGAATACGGAAGAGCTTTCTATGGAGAGCCAAGTAGTAAAGAGACAATCACCGTTAGGCAGGATAAGAACGAGAAGATCATGGATGCTCTTTCTGGAGGCAAAGGCGAGTTCGAAGTCGTGCCATTTCGGAGAGGCCGTTTGACGGTTGCGTTGAATTGGAGTTGAGCGAAGGGCGAAGAGCAAGAAGGCTCCGGACTCCGGAGAGGCGCTCAATCCAGCCCTAGGGTGCGGTAGGGGACAGAAGCGGTGCGCTGCTATCCTATTGCCGTATGTGTAATCGCTTTCCTGGTGTTGCAGAGTGTCGCGGTCACTTAACAAAATCCAGATAAAGAAACATTGTGGAAGCCATGGAAAAGTCCAGAATATGCGGTACGTGGTCCGTTACGCAGCGCTTGGCTGCAGATGACGGTTTAAGGCTTCAGTGATTGAACGCCTCTGCAGACAGCCGTCTTGCAGGTCTTGGATTACCGAACCAAGAGGATAGTAGCATCTGTTGGAAGATTTATCGAATTGTCCTTCTTTGCTTGCTCTTACTTGTGTCAAACTATTGTCTGTTTGGCATCGTTTTGGGCTGCCAGCCCTGCCACATCAGAACGAAGCTAGCGGTGTTACTGCTTGATGTAGGTTCTAGACAACAGCAAGCAATCCTCTTCATCGCTCGTCCACATTCACAACTCAACGTGAATCGCTTTCACATATCATCCAGCTGGTTTTCAGCAATGCAATGCATTGAACCTTCTTTGTTCCCTCTACAGCCTCGTCATTCTATCACCGAGCACACTTCTTCATCTACATATACCATTCTTCTCTTCCTTCCGGCGTCAAACGCCGTACAGATATACACAGCTAAGAGGTCGACATACGGGTCTGCGTAGGTACGGTAGCTAAGGTAGGCACATGACCTGATCAAGTATTGCCGACGAAGGTATCACTGACACTTGTTTATAGCAATCACTTCGCTACGAGCAAGTGGTAAATAGCTAATACTTACGCACATCAATAGTACAGCTGGCTAGCTATCCGAGCTCAGCCTCTTGTCTCCAGTCTTTGCTAAGCTACTGCTCCAACACACAATCGTCCGTTGGTATACTTTTCCTCCAGGTGTGTTAACAAAATCCAATACCAATCTACTGATTTACGTGTTAAGCAAAGGACAGAAGTGCTTATTCACCACGGGGATTAGAAGGATGTCACAAAACTCACGCCTTCATACTACGCCGTCGCCAGATAGCGAGATGTCGGGCTCACCACGTCCACATTACTTCCTGGTCCGAAACGATGGCACCCTCACTCCGCTTGTTGCCGTTGACGAGCTTCCTGCATCCATTCGTATCCTCGGCGTTCCAGCAGCGTTGTCCTACGCAAATACTCAGGGTATGGTAAGCCTTGGACTCGCCGCTCGTAGCGAGCGTCGGTATATATTGGAGAGTTCTACCTACTCTTCTCCAAGCGGTATTGGAACACCGTCTTCGGGTCAGCCAGCAATGATCAGCCGTCCAGGTGCTACCGACGAACACGTCAAGGTATCCAACGGTGGGATTGTGAGAAATGAGTCCTCTCATATACAGCACGGACACGGCAGGCAGGCATCATCTCCAAACGCAGGCGTACCGGTCACGGGTCAGGGTGAGCAGCAAGTCGAGACATGGCGTCAGGGTGTTTCCCGTGGTGGTGTGGATGAGATTCAAGTAAGACCCAGTTCCTCATTGTCTGGCCCATGTCATCTCACGCCGCCTCAGGCCACCGTCGATGCCATCGTCAACGCCGCATCTAGCAACGGCACCGCCACAGCCAACGCCACCACAACCACCAGCGTCACAAATCCCCTTATTCTCCCTAACGTGCCCTCTCCATACTTCCTCCTGCAAACCGCTCCGCATATTTCCAACACCGGCAACAACACCAACCCCGCCATCCTTCCTCCCGCATCCTCTCCCCCCACCACCACCACCGCCACTACCGCCACTACAGCCACCACCCTTCCACCCACCACCTCCAACGCAACTTCCTCCACCACGTCTCCTAAAAAGAAGGAGAAAGTCTACTGCTCCTTCTGGATCCGCCGCGGCGAATGCGACTACACGCAACAAGGCTGCCTCTACAAGCACGAAATGCCGACCGATCGCGAGACCCTTAAAGAACTCGGCATCAGCATGATCCCACGCTGGTGGCGCGAGGCGAACGCGGTGAGAGTTGGCGGGAGTGGATGGAATGAGAGGGCTGGGTTGGGTGCGGGGAAGGAGAAGGAGAAGGGGATGTGGAGGGCTGGTGCCGGGGACAAGGTGCAAGGAGTTCGGGGGTTAGGGGCGCAGGGGCATGTGGCGCAGCCACCTACTATGCTGCCACCGCCGCAGGTTAAGGGGTCGGAGGGGATGAGAATGATGGTTGCCGCACAGTTGGGTGGACAGCTGTTTCCGGCGCCCGCACGTGCTGCTCCGGTGGCAGTGACCCCGGCATCGTCTCCAGTTGGGTTTTCGTTCCCGCGGCAGATAATGGGGTCTCGTTACTCGCCTCCTGCTGCTGCGGCGGCGCCTACGCCTGTCCCGGCCACGCCTATGCCTGTCCCAGCCGCGACATCTTCTCCTTCTTTCGCTCTTCCTCCGGCTTCAGCTCCAGCTCCGGTATATCGCCAACAGTATACTCCCATCACGCTCGATGGCCGTGCTACACCATACTCCTCACCGTCTCCAGTAGGTATGCCTCACACAACATCTCGGCACTCGCCTCCGTCTGCTGCAGCCGAGGTTCCGGAGTCTTCCTCTGCTGAGGGTGCTGCTCCCACGGCAGCTTCTGGGAATGTTACTGTCGCCAGCACGCCGAGCATCCCCGTCCCCAGCACCCCTACTCCCACCCAGCCTCAACCGACTCTCCCATCCAATTCCCCACCGGGTCCAATCCTTCTCCCCACCTACCAACCGCTCACTCCCTCTTCTACTCACCGCCAGAGCTCCTCTTCCTCGCCTTCACCAATTCCTCAGCCGAAGTCTGTTACCGCCTTCGACATCTACAACGGCGTGCCGACTCCGCCGCAGGTGCATCGTCGCTTGTTTGTGACACCGGGGCAGTCACAGTTCGTCAGCTTGGCGCCGGCGGAGTCTGGGTTGAAGAAGGCGACGAGCCAGGATGAGGCGGCCAAGGTTTGGAATGAGAAACCGAAGGCGGCGAATGCGGGGCAGAAGGATGGGGTGCTCGTGGAGTTTGGGGAGGGGTAAGGAAGGGGAAGGGATAGATGGAGGAGAATAGAGGGGCTAAGAGCGAGAAATGGGGAGGTAGTGGTACTTGTGGTGGACTTTTTTGTGCTTGTTCTGTTTGCTGCTGGAACAGTCCTCGGAAATGTTTTATGTTCCAGCCTCACTTTTGTGCCTATAGGGGATTAACTCGGCGTTTGTACCTCATCCATTTTGTACATTTCCACAATGACAAATTCCTTAGCTTGCCAAGCTATATGAATGCCGTGTGAAATATACACATCAACAAAGCCGCTCACACCAGCCTCTTCGGCCTCTTCGCCTTCGCCTTCCCCTTCCCCTTATTCCCCTGCTGTGCCTCCACTAACACCCGACTCTCGTCCACCACTGGCGTCACCCTCAATACATCCTCAATCAACTTGACCCCCTGCACCACCCTACCACTTTCGACCCGGTTCCTCTCCTCCTCCGCCCTCTTCACCCTATCCGCCTCCAACTGCGCCTTCCTCTGCTCCGTCATCTTCCAATGTTCAGGGAACTCCAATTTCCGCTTCCACTTATGGTGTCTAAAATCCAGCGGGACATCCTCGAATGTATCTTCATTATTCCTCGCTTCAGCCATCAGAGTATCGACCAGGTCGCCCAAGTAGCGTTTGTTCTGCGCCTGCGTGGGGAACATATCGCTGCTCATTTTCACGACGTCGGTTTCGGGGTTATAGCGCACGCCGGCGAGTTTGACGAGTTTGAGCCGTTGCAGCTCGGTCAGGTCGGGGAGGTCGCGGGTGCAGAATTCGAGGACGATTTTTTTGGAGGCGGGGTGCGTTTCGCCCATGTAGGATGTGTAGCGGAAGCGGAGGGGGCGGTCGGCGGCAGGGGCTTCGAAGGGTTTGGCTAGTTCTGTGGAGGAGGGTTGTTGTTAGCTTGGTGGATGATGGGTGGTATGGAGTTGTGTTTGGGTACGCACTGCTGAGCAATGGCATCTCCCAAGCGGCTATTCGAGCGTACTCTCGTATTTCTCGATGCTGCTCCAATTCCCCGTGGGCGAGAGAGCTTATGTCGTCATTCTCCCATACGGGGTCTTCGGCCTGCTCGAGTTCATCGATCTCGCCCATCGACAGGAAGCCGGGCTTGGGCCGTGGATCTTGGTATTCAGGCTCGTATAGTTCGTTGGCCGCAATGTAGGCTGCGTTGGAGACTTCGGCGGACAAGTCTGATTCCACCCTGGAAGACGTCATGTGTTCCTCGAGCTCTCGCGCGTTTCGTTCGAACTCTTGTCGGTCTTCGGGTGATAGGGAGTCGTAGAATATGCGGTCATCAGGATGTAAGGAGGCCGCGAACGTGGCGGGTTGTGAGGGTCTTGGGGGACGGTCTTGGTCTTCATCGCGGTAGCCAATTGTGGTTGTGAAGGAGCGGAGCGGCGGGACTAGAGTCTGAATTCTTCTCCGTGGTAGACTGCGGCATGTGCATCGTAGAGCTGAGAAGCCCAGCCGCTGCACAGCTGTTGCCATTGTTGGGGTCTGAAGCTGTTACAGCTTCTAGAAATTGCGGATGTTGAAGATGAACATACGGTGAGCCGAAAATGCCAAGCACGCAGCTCTGCCCACGCTTCTGCTAAATTGCATGAAACTACCATGTATTCGTGCATCTTCAGTTATGTTTATGGAGATGTCGGCTGAGAACGACAGAGCCAAAAAGCTCTGTTTCGTGACTATTGGTGCTACAGCTTCTTTTGATGAACTGATTAAAGAGGCATTAAGTGACCGCTTTCTCGAAGCTCTCCTGGAAGCGGGCTACTCGGATTTACTTCTTCAGCATGGCAAGGAGGGTGGTCAGATCCTCGAAGACTTCAGGAGAAAGAGCACAATCGAGAGCGAACGATTTCATGGTCTGAACGTTAATGGTTTCGATTTCAACAAGGCAGGATTGGGACAGGAGATGAGGGCTACGAAGGGCGAGAATGGCTCCGCCGAGGGGGTTGTGATCAGTCACGCTGGTAAGGTTGATGTACTTCCATTCGACACGGTGGTAAGCTTACGAGCATCTAGGCTCGGGCTCCATTCTCGACGCTCTCAGGATCGCGGTCCCGTTGATCGTGGTCCCCAACCCCGGTTTACTGGACAATCATCAAGTGGAATTGGCGGAAGAGCTGGCCAATCAGGGCTATGTAGTGCATGGACGGCTCAAGTAGGTAAATACCAAAGGATGATGAAATGCCCACTCACGTGGTCTTCAGCGATCTACCCTCAGCTATTCGACAGTCTGAAGCGAACCGAGCATCCCAGAAGTCATGGCCACCAGTGAACAGCGGGGAAGACCCCTCAGGTAGGGGCCTCGCAGGCGTCATGGACGATGAGATGGGATTCGTCGATTAGAACCTTCGAGTATACCAAGATGCTCGGTACGACCAATCAATACCAATGGATCGCGTCATGCCGTGCGAAGCTGGCTCACGCAGCAATGGGCATACTTGCCAATATCACGCAGCTTATCATTCGCTGTGCGAACCCATTTGGAATTCCACATATAAAGGACGCGTGGCAGACTGTATCGGGCCCTGATTGGGTAATACCGAGTCCTCGAACGTCAGCATCAAGCATAAACCGCCAAGACTCATGATCCGTTGATGGCAGCTCCGATCGCTGATCTTATTGGGGGAATATTTATCGGTCACAGGGTCATACACGGACCTTCCAACCCTGCCAGGGGTTAATCCTCTTCACACAATCGTCTACATTATTGGACGAGGCGATCTCAATTTCAAAAGAAATAGAGATCATATGGTCTCGCCAGTCCATCCCCAATATACGGTTGGGGGCCACAGAATGCGTCCCTTCGCCAAAGTACGGAGGTGTCGCTTTGCAGAAGAGAAAGCACACGGATTGACCCGGTCAAGGATCTTCTAGCTATCTCCAAGACCGTCGGTATCCGTTGTCTGAAGAGTAATTTGCATACCGAAAAGCCCATCGGCACGCAGATCGGATCAATCGACCCATGTCATCGCCAAGTTGCCGAAGTACGCTGTACTTGGGAAATACGAACCCATCAGCGACGGAAATCACGGCGGTTCCTCTAGAATCGGAAGTACCTGGAGCCCGAGAGGTGGAGAGTAGGGTAGCTTGTATATTTATGAGCAACGGTGTATAAGAATATACCTGCAACGAGGCTTGGGAACTGTATAGTATAGCTAAAATAGGTAGAAGTGTATGAGTTCTGAGTTGACACCCCAAAGCATGAGAGTCCAGCAAACTAACCTCCTGACTCCTGGACACACCAGATTGGACCACAAGCCGTATCGGTATGATTCCTAGCACCTTTTGGCATCGGGTATAGTACGACATCCACTGCCAAATACACGAACACTTCCCCCCTTTCAAGTGCCATCCTCGCCCCCCCCACCCCAAATCCAACCTCCCTCCAACGCCCCTTCCCACACCCCAAACTCAATCCCCCCTCCCCTTCAGCCTCCCAAACCCCTCCTCCGCATTCTTCACCCCCTCCGCAAACCCAATCGCCCTACTCAACCCCCTCGCCTCCTCATACCTCCTCCTCGCCTCCGCCACATCCCCATCCATCTCCGCGAACTCTCCCAGATTATGCGTCGCGACTGCGCACCCCGTGTCGCATTCTTCGGTGCGGACGGGGGGTTTGATGGCGGCGGCGATGGCGAGGGCTTTTTGGGCCCAGGTGCGGGCGTTGGAGATGTGGGCGGAGCGGGAGGCGGGGGGTTGGGACGGGGTTGGGGGAGGGGATTGTTGGGCGAGGGATATGGAGAGGTTGTTCACTGTGGGTGGGGGGGGGTTAGTGGTTGTGTGACGGGTATGAGACGGGATATGGGAGGTGAGGAGGTGGGGGAGATAGGCAAGAGCGGGGTAGAATGGGGGGACTTACTGAGGACGACGGAGTGGCAGGTTGGTTGGGGGATCATTGCTAGGGCTTGGAGGAAGAGGGGCGCGGCGAGGTAGTGTTGGTCTTTTTCTTCGTAGTTATGGCCGAGAGCTGGGATGGATGTTAGGTGTGGTGTGCGGTTGCTGGTGGGAATAGGGGGGAAGATTGCGTACATTCGAGTGCACCTCCTATCTCCTCGTTCGACATCCATTCCCCTTCGCCTTCCCTGACCCCTTCGGTCTCTCTCCTCCTTTGCTCCTTCAGAACCGTCTCCACCGCCCACACTAATCTCGCCTCGGCCGTTTCTCGCTCCTGCAGAATCGCGTACAGGTCCCCCAGCTTGACACTTATGCCCACGGTCTTCCCTAGCACCCTTGTTCGCTTGCCCCGGTTTTCTTCTTTGCCGCCCCGTTCCTCTATCCATTTCAGACAGTCACTCCGCACTATCTCCAGGATGTCGATGGCTTTTTGGTACACTTGGATCTTCTCCATTAGACTGGCAAGTTGGATCTTGACGCCTAGGATTTCGTTGCTGAAGGGATCCATGCGAAGTTCATCGGCTACCTCGAGGGCTTGCCGGTAGTATTTGACGGCTTGGTTGGGTTGGAGGTCCTGATTGGTGTAGTATAGGGCGCGGCGGAGCTTCATGGCCACGGCCTCGGGGTAGTTATGAAAATTGCCGACTATGTAGGAGTGGTAGACGTAGTTGGTGTAGACTAGGGCACCCATTCCGAATAGTATACTAAGTGCCATTGGTGTCAGCAGTGAGTCTAGGGTGTCATCGAATGGAGGGTTCTTACAAGAACGATGCTAAAGACACGGAGAATGGGTTTTCTTTGAACAGCTTTTTGGCTGCTGCGGCCGTAGAGATATGGCGAGGTCGTGGCCATGGCTGTATAAATGGACGGTAGGTTTGTGGAGGTAGTGTTTCTGGTCGCTGTGTTCTTCGAGGGTAGGATCGCAATGCGCCGCCGCGTAGGACTCGAGGGAAAGCCCTCGAAAACATTGTTACTAAAGATTGCACGGTTCTATTACGGCCTTCTCTTCATACTAGCTCGAAGGAGTTTCCAGTAGTAACAGCTGTGCGACAATTCTCAATTAGGGGCTGATTATTGGTATGGGCCGTAGATTTTGGACATAGATCACGATAGATGAATACTTTTGGTGTTACGAAGTTCGGGCTTCAATGACGTCAAATTCGTGATCTCTCCTTGAAGCTCACCAACACGAAAACTATTTCACAATCGGCGCATTCTGGCCCAATTAAGTGGGACTGGCAGAATTCAGTATGTGTGGACGGTACGCATTGGGTATCGTGAGTTTTTCTGTCTCAGACGGGCGAGCACGGGAGCATTGTGAGGATGGCTAATATCCAGCAGCGAGCGACCTTCGTACGCCATCAGCTTGAAGAGCATGATATGCCGGTAGCAGACGCGCCAGATGACGACGATGTTAGACAATCGTACAACTTCGCACCGGGATACCATGGGCTTGTGTATAGGGCAGATGTACCGGACTACGGTGCGGGCAACAGACATCGCGGCCATGAAAAGGCTACGGAGGGAGCAGCTGAGGAGAGCGAGGAGCCGTCCTCTCAGTTGGAGGACGTCAAGGAGACCAAATACAAGCTTCAAGCCATGAAATGGGGTGTGTGTGGTCCTAGTAATTCCTACTTAACAAAGCTCACCATGGCAGGCCTGGTTCCGTTCTGGACGAAGCGCAACCCCGATTACAGTTCCGTCATGAAGACCATAAACGCGCGAGACGACTCGCTGAAGGAGAACAGGGGCATGTGGAACACCATGAAGAAGACCAAGCGATGCATTGTGGTAGCGCAAGGCTTCTATGAGTGGCTGAAGAAAAACGGTGGCAAGGAGAAGATCCCGCATTTTGTGAAGAGGAAGGACGAACAGCTCATGTGCTTTGCCGGTCTATGGGACTGTGTTCAGTATGAAGGTGTGTATGTTTCATCCGAACTTGCCTCTTCGTTAGACTGATACGGTTTGTAGGGTCTGAACAGAAACATTACACCTATACCATCATCACAACGGACTCGAACAAGCAACTAAAGTTTCTACATGATCGTATGCCAGTTATACTTGAAAATGGCTCAGATGCCATTCGCACATGGCTGGACCCAAAGCGCTCCGAATGGTCGAAAGAGCTACAATCATTACTACGGCCATACGATGGAGAACTAGAATGCTATCCCGTGAGCAAGGACGTCGGCAAGGTTGGCAATAATTCGCCCGATTTCATTATTCCCGTGGCCAGCACAGAGAATAAGAACAATATCGCGAATTTCTTTTCAAACGCCAAAGGATCGCCGGGAGGGAAAGGGGAGAAGAAGGGGACCAAAGAGGAGAAGAACGAAATCAATGATGGAGGCGTAAAGGTTGAGCATGAACAGGGAGATGATCGCGCAACGGTTGATGTAGCGCGTACCGAAGATAACGCTCCTGTACCGGTCCCTGCGTCAAGGCCTGCGAAGAACTCGAAAAGGGCCCATGATGACGACGCGGTTGATAAGACCGACGACGCACCTGCCTCGAAAGTAGCAAAGATCAATGCTGAGGAAGGCTTGGGACCCGGTTCCCACGAGTCGCCGGAGAAGAAGAGCTCAATACATAAGTCGCCGGAGAAGAGCTCCAACAGAAAGACCAGGAGTGCGACAAGCAACAACACGGCCTCGAAGCGAAGCCCCGGCCAGGCTGGCGCTGGCAGTCAAAAAATCACCAATTTCTTCAACAAGTGAATAGGGTTTCGGGTATTCAAAGACGCACAGGGTGTTACGGTCGCGGCTGGCGTTTGATTGCGAACTGTTCGGGCTCGAAGCTGTGGGTTCATGGAGGCTACCATATTTAGGTGGCGGTAAGGCTGTCATGTAGATACCCTGGGTCTGGTACAGCATATATGCAACGGCGTTCAACATCTCCGGCAATACGAGGTACAGAAACTTGATTTGCGATGCAGGGGCAGGGACAGGGGCCTCTCTTATACTTCTTCTCTCCATTTTATAAGAGTATGATGCATCGCCATTGCTCCGCGAACAGTGGGAGTGATTGGCCCTTATATTCCGGTGCGTAGCAATTGGATACAAGCGATAGACAAGCCCGGTCACGATTGCAAATGGAATGACCTTCTCGAATAATACGGCGGCGTAGTGCCACCACACCGGAGATCAGATGATCGAGAGGGCTGAGGGGATGATGCTCGCATCGTGGTCCAGAAGTGTCCCAACCATGGTACGACGCACGCATGCTCATGCTTAAGCGTCGCGACCTGGCTCTGACCAGGCTGGTCGGTGACAACGGTGACAACTTGGCGGCGCCTCATTCCTTCCAGGCAAGCCGAGCAGGCTTCGATGCCAGGCTTGTCCGACCCCTTCCCCATCGTAAAATCCAAATCAAATCAAGTCAAGTCACAATGTCTCCAACTAGGTTGAGGATCCTGACGATTTGAAAAATCTGCCGCCAATCATGCGCGGCCCTTGTACGCTCTTGTCGGCTCTTGTCTCGAGGGAGTGGCGTGCGAAGATCCCCCAGCGTTGATCGCCTTCTTCCAAACAAATGCCGACATCTGTTGCAACGAGGACTAACCTGGTCGAGCTCATAGCACCTGAGCACAACAGCTGGGCAGGCCAGGTAGCTAACCCGATATCACTTCTCTCATTTCTCCATGGGTGCTGCCTTTGGAATCATTCTGCATCACCACGGAGCTTTGCGTGGCATACGGCATACTTCCCTTGTGCTTCACCCGTGCGTCTCATCCAGCCTCTCGGGATCGACGTGATTATGTATGGCTCGAATGAGTGTGGGCCAGGACGCATCCATTTCCAACTACATGTATTCGCCTGCCCGCACCCTTAGATTCTCTCCATCGCCAGTCCCCCCGGAATGATTTATCTAACTGCTTTGAATCTGCCTTGCAGTCGGTGAAGCATATCTTCCTTGTGTTATCAACTTTTCTCGTCTTTAAGCATCTTGATAACAGTCTGGTGTGAGCATGTTCACTTCATCGGCTCACTTGCATCTGGACGTTCCGCACTTTGACACTAGACGAGCCTTGATCATTCTCAACTTGCAGAACGATGCCCTTTCTTTGAGTGGAGAGCTTGCCGTCACTGAACCTCCCGGTTTCGTCGATAAGGTCAAGACACTCGTACCACATTTCCGCAAGACCGGCGACATCGTGTGGGTACGGACTGAGTTTGTATCCGACAAACTCATCGACGCTCAGCCGAGCTCCGATCTCAGTGTTGAGGAGGACACCAGCCCGGAGCTGCCGCAAGCATCAGATCATGTCTCGGATCAAAATCTGGATGATACGGATACGGATGAGGGGCCCTCGCAACCAGCAGTGTTGACCTCCTACTATCCGTCAAGCCGCGCGAAACACTCAATGAGGCATGCTTCTGCAATTGCGAGGGCCGAACAGCGTGACTCATACCACGCTGCTTTGCAGAAGCTCGACCCAACCGAATCGTTGGTGGCCAAGCCAAGAAAAGTTCAGGGCCCGCTGTACTTCCAGCCTGGTACGTACGGTGCAGCAATCGCCGATGATGTTCTCCCGCTCGTAGATGAAGCCCAAGACCTGACCATCATCAAATCGCACTATTCCGCTCTCGACGATACGCCTCTTCTGCTCTCGCTGCGGATGAGATTAGTCACGGACTTGTACCTGTGCGGATGTCTTAGCAACATCTCAATCTACGCAACCGCTGCAGACGCTGTCAAGCATGGCTTCTCGGTCACTGTGGTTGAGGACTGCATCGGCTATCGGAGCAAAGCTAACCACGAGACCGCATTACGCCAGATGGAAGAGATCATGGGAGCATACGGTATTACGAGCGGAGAACTCATTGCGGAGATGAATGGAACAGCGTCACCAGATACCGAAAGCTCAAGTTTCACCAGTTCAGGGCTAACAGGCATTGGGCTACAGTCGTTGTCATTGGGGGAGGAATCACCTACATCTGGTAATGGTGCGTGTATTCCATCTCAGGCTGATTCATCCACCAAGGAAACACTACCAAAGGGTCAAGCTCTGCCACGAGGCGAAGCGACTCAATCCACCCATGCCGTGACTCATCGCAAATCGGCCACAGCTGCTGCCACTATCTTACCACCAACTCTAACTTCTTCAAGAGTCAATCCAAACATCACGGAGAAGGTCGAAATAGTCTCAAGCTCTAGAGAGACTGTCGGTGTGCTCTGTGACGGCGGTACGATGGTATCGGATACGAAACAGATCAAATCCAGTCATCGAGGGAGTCTAGGCGGCAAATTTCGATTGCCTACTTTGGGCCCCAATGCCGTTATTGGAGAGGGAGATTCACGGATCGTACTCGACATACTTCCACCTTGGTTAAATGACAACGCTTTTAGTCTTTTGAGGACGGAAGTACAGTGGAAATCTATGCAACACCGGAGTGGCGAGGTTCCGCGTCTCGTTGCTGTTCAAGGGGAAATAGGTAGTGACGGCAGCATTCCGATCTATCGCCATCCGGCTGATGAGTCACCACCTTTGTCACCATTTTCTCCGCTGGTAGAAAAAATCCGAGTGGAAGTTCAGAAATCGATGGATCAGCCGATGAACCACGCGCTTATTCAGCTGTATCGTAACGGAGAAGACAACATCTCTGAGCATTCTGACAAGGTGCGTTTGCCGGTTGGCTGTGCTGCTTTGCGAGATTAGACTAACGCTTTTTCAAGACTCTTGATATTGTCCGCGGCTCCAGTATCGTGAACGTCAGCATTGGGGCGCAACGAGTCATGACTCTACGAACCAAAAAGACTAGACAAGCTCATGACATAGCAAGCCCTTCGGCTACCAGGAAAGTTCAGCGCATTGCAATGCCCACTAATTCTATGTTCGTACTCGGACCTCGTACAAACATGCGATGGCTTCATGGTGTTCGAGCAGATAAGCGGTTGCCAATAGAAAAGTCAGACGAGGAGAGAGCATTTGGTGGTGAGCGCATTTCGATTACGTTTAGACATATTGGTACATTTATGAACGAGAAAGATCAAACAATCTGGGGCCAAGGTGCCAGGTCCAAGGGAAAGTCCGAAGCCGCCAAGATTCGAAATACCGACAGCGCGGAGATGGAGGCGATGGTTGTGGCCTTTGGTAAGGAGAATCATCAACCTGACTTCGACTGGGACGCCGAATATGGTCAAGGCTTCAATGTCATCGATCTCGCTTCTAAAACCCCCAGGCTGTTTCTTTGCGGCGTCCCCATCTCAAACAGGCGCGTTCAGCTTTCATTAACAGAGAACGCTGTTCCCTTCGAAACGGTGGCCCAAAAGGTCTCACCGGGCTGCAGATCACTCGACAAATCCATTTCATCGGACGCTCTCGCAAACACCCAGCATCCTAGATTCAAAGATACGGACGAAGACAAGTCCGAGGTCGATGGCGACTTGGCCATTCTATTCTACCTCGAGAAACTTTACCCTTCCGTCATTCCACAAAGCACTGCTGCCACCGCCCATGTCTTCAGTCGAACGACGCAATCGAATGAACTGCTTTTCCTGTGGCGTGATATTCAGTCCACGTTGAGCTCCACAGACGCTAAGGATGAATCTTCACAACGCTCTAACTCCACGGGATCAATTTCTCCGAGTTCGCGGACCCAGGAGTTCAGGGATGAATTGGAGGTGTGGGAAGATTTCGCTGGTAAAGCAGAATATATCGCTGGGACATACTTTACCATTATCGATTGTGCTTTCTGGCCGGTGCTGAATGAGATCGCGACCGACTGGGAAGATTGGAGTGAAAGGGAGTATCCGAATCTTGCGGCTTATCACCTGAGGCTTGGGCAGAGAGAAAGTGTCAAGAAGGTCGTTGATGAAGCATAACGTGATCTGCTAGGCCTGCTCGAACGCAGGCGGATGCGAGCCATCTGGGCGGGATCCCAGGCGTTGCTCCTGAACACAAAGGCGATATGACCATTGCTGAGATTAATTGCAAACATATTGAAAGACATCCTATCATGACTGAGCCCATTATTGAAGAACCACCTCGTTCAATTTCGCGAATATCTCATTTACAAGCCACTCCAGAATCACACAGCCCACCAAAACCGCCCATCAACCCGGCGGCCGCCTAAGCGGCAAAACTCGTGGGGTGCATGTGCAGCTCGCCCAGGCGCACATGCTCCCCATTACAGATCCAGATGCAAGTGAGATATTTTGATTCCGATCCAATGCTGAAACGTTGGCGACACGGGACGCGACCGACACTGGCGGTATACGAGTATATGCAACACTGCTGACGTAGATATATATATACACAGCGTTTGGAAAACCAGAACGCCAGAGTCTCAATGTCAATCGCATTTCCCATCCGTCGACTGTCAAGCCAGCACCACGACGATTGCGCGACGGCATGAAACCGCTGGGAAATCGACATGTCAAAGTCTTGCGACCCTCCTGGATCCCCTCGCCCGAGGCACATAACGCCACCATCCCTCGTCGCCTACTCCTCCCGAAAACAGAAGGCACCAGCATGCACCTCGCCTTCCTCCCCCTCAGCATCATCCTTCTATTCCAAGCCCTCCCCCTCGCCTCTCCATCCCCCCTGGCCTCCCCAACCCCCCTCCTCCACCCCCGAAGCTACTTCTGTTCCAACGCCCCCGCCACCAGAGCCGGCACGTGCGTCTTCTTCTTCTTCTTCTCCCAGCCCCCCCCTTTCCCAGCCCCCCCAAAAACGAAAACTAACCCCCCCTCCTCCTTCCCCCCCTACAGACCCCTCTCCCGCATCCGCACCCCGACCCCGCCCACCATCTGGTGCAGCCCCGGCAGCAGCACCTGGCTGCAACTAACCTACACGTCCCCGATCCCCGGGCCGTTGATTCTCGAAATTCTCGACCAAGCCTCCGCCTTCATCCACCACCAAATCGCGACGACGGGCGACGGCGTGATTCTAGGTGGGATGTTCAATTGGTACGGCCGGCAGGGGAGGGCGTTGAGTGTGATTGATGCGAATAATCATCAGTGTACGTGGGGGGTGCTCGGGGCGGCGGTGAGGGCGTTGGGGGAGTACATGCGGGAGGGGGAGAGGGGGGTCGGGGGGTGTTATTTTGTGGTGTCTGATGGGGCGAGGGAGGTGGCGTTGGGGACATTGGGGTAGGGTCCCGTAGGGGGGGAGATAAGGGGAAGGGGAAGGGGGTATGGGAGGGGGATGATGGGACAGGGGTTGGGTTGGTTTGGGGGGGAGGAGACGAAGAGTCTGAGGCTGAAAGTGGGGGGTTGGGTAGTTGTATATCTCGATCTACCCACTTCCACTTCCACTTCTCGGTCCCGCCCTCCCGCATTTCCTACCCCGAACCTTCCAGCAGCGTCCTCTCCGCCTGCGCCCTCGTATCCGCCCCTTCTTCCCGCCCGCCAATCTCACCACAAAACCCACGCTCTAGGATCGGAATCAGATCGTCGAGTCGCTTGATACACAAATCCGTATGCTCGTGCGTCGCCAAATGCGCATTCACCTCGTTAACCAATAGTACCGTTGCAGCGCCGGCACGGAAGCCGGCCGTCATGTCGTCGATTGAGTCGCCGACCTAAGGGTGGTGGATAAGCGAGGTTAGGAAGAAGCTGGTGAGGGGGTAGAAGGGGATGGGGATGGGGATGGGAAAGGAAGAGGAAGATTCCATATAAAAGTATATATAGTAGGAGAGAGTTAGGGGAGGGGGGGTTTTGGATACCATAATCAACCCCTTTCCTCCATCATCCAGACCCCATTGCGAGGCAATATGCAATATCCCGGCCGGATGTGGTTTCGGCGGCCGGAACTCCCTCGTCACGATCGGCCCGAAGACCTGCCCGTGGAGAAACGTCGATATTAAATGGTTCACTGGCGTACTGTCGTACCCGCCCCCGGAAGTCAGTTCTGAAGCCTCCCGTCACTTCCCCGCTTTCACTTCTCCCTTTTCCCTTTTCTCTCTCCTCCTCTCCCTCTCCCCCTTTCCCTCTTCCCTCCCCTCTCCCTCCCTCCCTACCAAGAAAACGAAAACCCACTCACTCGAAATTCCTAGTACAAATCCCCTTCCGCACCCCCCTCCCCTCCAAATACCGCATCAGCCGCTCCAACCCCTCTTGCGGTTGCTGTTTCAGCATAGCGCCGGCTTCGATGGCGCGGATGGCGGACATGGCGGCTTCTTGCTCGGCGGTGGAAGGGAGGGCGTAGATGTGGTCGAGGATGTCTGTGCCTTTTGGGATGGAGAGGGCGGCTCTGTGGGAGGGGGGGTCAGTTTGGGGGTGGTTTGGGTGGTTGGAGGGTGGGAGAGGGAGGGGGAGAACAAAGGGGAGTGGAAGGGAGAGGGTAGCGGGTAGGGGTGGGTACCTCATCTCGGCGAACATGTAGTTTTGGGGGAGACTGAGGGGTGGGAGGTGTTAGTGGGGAAGGGGGACCATGAGTATGGAGGGAAGACGATTGAAGGGGCGTGGGACGAAGTGGAACGAAGTGTAATGTAGTGTAGGGGAATCAGAACGTGGACGCTGGCACGATGTCGTGATATGAAATATACAAGCAAGGAAGACATAGATAAGACCATTTATGACCAAATTGAAGCAGAACGGCAATACGTACAACAATTCCAGAAATTGCCGATAGGAAAAGCAGTCTAGCAGTGAGGACAGGTGAAAGTACAACGCAGCACTCACCATAGTGTGCCATCAACATCAAAGACTATCCCCTTGAGTGGCGGTGCGTCGGACCCTACATTTTTGGCTGGATCCAGCGGTGCGAACCGCCGTGGAGTTTTCTTTCCTTCCATACTAAAGGTACGCAATTGAACTGTATATGATATGGAGGATCTAGGGTTCCATGATCTTTGGTGGAAGAGAGGCCTCAACAGTTGAATCATGGTCCATTGTTGTTGCAAATGATAGAGCACGAGTGATAAGCAGCCGAGACAGGGTTAAGGGCGCTAAAAATGTTTACACATTCTAGAATCAAAGGCGTGGGTAGTGGGAAGCATTTCCAAGCGTTTGTTTCAAAAGTCACATTACAACTTCCAGCATTTTGACAGCATGAATAGATTCTCGAGCGACTTGCAACTAAACAGTGTTGCTAAGCTGCTCCCAACATCCCCACTCTTTTCAACCCCACCTATGCTCTCGACATAACCCCCCACGCCCGGATCAGGTTATCAGTGTACCCAGCAAACAACGTCTGCCCATCCGGGCTCCACGCCAAACTGACACACTCCGGCTCCCGGCTCTTCTTGCCCACAGCGGTGTACTCCGGCTTCAACTCGTCGACCTTGCTCTTCTTCTCCAGGTCGAAAATGATGATGCTGCTGGAGGTGGCGGCGCACAGCCAGTAACGGTTGGGCGAGAAGACAAGGGCGTGGATCTCGTCGCCGGCTTGGAGGGAGTAGAGGTGCTTGGATTCGTTCAAGTCCCACAACATTGTGGTTCCGTCTTTGCCGCCCGAGGCGCAGAGAGAACCGTCGGGGGAGATGGTGACAGTGTTGATGTAGCCGGTGTGGCCAATGTGGTCGGTCTGAATGCGGCACGAGGCGAGTTCCCAGACCTAGATCAAGGCTGTCAGTGAACTGTACGTCTCCGGTAGCAGTCAGATGCAAATTGTTGTTGCAAATGGTCATCAGTGCATTGGTGATTGGTTGTCTCATGGCTCCGAAAAGCTCTGAAGTAGCAAATACTTGTAAATTGCAAAGCATCCTTTGAACCCAGTCTGCCCAACATACAGCATCCAGAAAATGTAGTCTACGCACCTTAACAAGCTTGTCCCATCCTGCGCTGACGATGACGGGGTTTTGTGGGTTCGGGCTGAAACGCACACACGACACCCACTCAGTGTGGCCCTTGTCGGTGATGGTAAACTTGCAGTCTCCTAGAGTGTTCCATAGCTTGATCGTCCTGTCGCGCGAGCCTGATACGATTTGACGGTTGTCGGCGGAGAAAGAAACAGAGAGGACATCGTTGGTGTGGCCGACGAACCGACGGGTGGTGGCACCAGTAGAAAGCTCCCAGAGACGGAGGGTCTTGTCCCAGGAAGCGGAGAGAGCGTAGGCACCGTCAGACGAGATGACCTAGCCAGCAAATGTCAGTCGTCTCTCACTGATAGCCTCGGTGGCTACAACATACACAGTCCGACACGATGTGCGAGTGGCCGTGTAAGCTTCGTTTCGGGTATCCGTAGTTTTGGTCGTCGCGGGTGAGATTCCAGATGATGAGGGTTTTGTCACGGCTTCCAGACAGAAGCATGTTCGGGCTGCATGCTCATAAGCTCCAAGTCCCCGATATCCCAGAGTCTCCACAACTCACTTCTCCAGCGACGTTGCCAAACTGGTTACCCATCCGCTGTGGCCCACAAGGGTACCGCGCATCACCAATTGCTCGGCCATACTGGGCAATTCAAAGCTCGGAAGACGGTTTGAATCTGCTGAGAGATGAGCTTAACAATACTGAGTACTGCACTGAGCTGCCACGCACTTGTAAGAAGTCCTTGCGACGGAGTCCTGAGTCGGCGGTCGTTGGATTTGATAATTCGCTGCACCGAAAACCCTTAGCGAGGTGGGCTGCGGGTTGCGCTAGCGATTCGGTCTAAGCGAAAATTGGCCTGAGGCTCTCCGATAGTGGTGGAGGTTCTTCAAGTCTTGACAAGTGGGCTTCATTGCCCACCATTCAGATTGTTTCCAGTCGTATGCAAACTCAGAATGAGTCTACAGGGATGATTTCTGGTGGGATTTCACGTGCTGTACTTGAGGAGCATCAATCAAGCCAGGGTTTGAAGGATTGAGTAGACAGAGGTTGGCCTTGATTTGATTCCCTTGGGTTGTGCCCAAAGAAATTAGCATTTTTGCTAGAGTAATCAAGTATGAGTTGGTATGGGGCAATAGAGTCAAGGAAACGATGAGCTAATGGTCAGGTTGTCAAGCTGCAAGAAGTTTCACTACTGTAGTCAGGGCCGGAACTCGACAGGTTGGCTTTCATGCACGCTTTGCCTCAGAGTTTGGGAAGTGCTATATACACGCCAGCCTTTCAGCCAGACGCTCTATTGAGATCTCTAACGGGCTCTCTAAGCTGTGCATGTGTAACATAAAGTGTAACAATGTGGCAGAAAAATGCCGTCAGGGCAGACATGCGATGCGATTACAACTTCTCGAATCGTGCCGTCTGCTTCTTCATTCCCGCTAGCATCGCCGAAGAGACATCGTTTGACTGAAGCATGGCACTATTCCAGACACTTGTATACCGCAGTCCTATAAAAGCATGAGCCAATCTGCATTAATCAGCCACTTCAGGAACATAGCAAAGATACTCACCGTCCTGCACGCTATGATCTCGACTATAATTCAGCAGCTCCTTAGTCCCCTGCACCGCAACCGGACTCTTTCCAGCAATAAGTCCGGCCATCTTAAGCGCCTCCTCGACAGTATTTTCCTTTCCGTCCCCCACAAAACTTACATACCCCACTCTCATTGCCTCCTCTGCCCCAAAAATCCTGCCTGTCAAACAGACCTCCTTAACCCAGCTTTGACTCCCGACAACCTTCGGCAACCGGCTCAAGGTTCCGATATCAGCTGCGAGCCCGATATCCACCTCCTTAACCGCGAATTTGGTCTCCTTGTCACAGACCCGTATGTCCGCACAAACGCTTAGATCTATTGCCAAACCGAGCGCGTAGCCGTGAAGGACGCATATGACGGGTTTCTCGCACCGTTCGACTGCCGAGATGCAGTCCTGAAATTCGAAGATATGTCGCCGGACTTGGGTTGCGATGCGTGCGGTGTCAACGTCCTTGCCGTTCTGATGTGCTAGGACTCCGGATTCAGAGGCGGCGAGAACGTCGAGGCCGGTTGTGAAGGCTTTGGGGCCGGCGCCGGAGAGGACGATGGCACGAACAGTGGGAGTGACGGAAAGGTAGCCGAAGAGGGAGCGTAGTTCAAGCCACATACTTAGGCGTGAGTTAGCCGGGCAAGAAAGGCTAAGGGAGGGTGAGGGGGGCCTACGGCTCAATAAAGGCGTTAAGCCTCTCTGCGCGGTTTATTTCGACATGGGCGACATATTCGAGAGGGTAGGTGATCTTGAAGTAGGTGTAGAACGGAGTGCTGGCAGGTTGAGCCATCTAATCGCTCTGTGGGAAGTGAGAGAGGTCTTCCCGCAGTGCAAAGGGTGTCGGGTTTGATCGAAGCTGGGTTAGCAACGCAGCGTTGGAAAGATTCCAAAAAGATTCAAGAAGAAGCACTGTTAGCTAGGTCATCATCGAGACAGTTGCATCGTCAAAGAGACCCGCTCCATGGCGACATCGACTATTGAGGATTCATTCGTGTTCTCAAGCCCGACGTCCCGAAGTGTGGGCGCTGGACCTCGGTAGCTTTTCCAAACTTCCCACCAACATCCCCGGATTTCGCAAGTGGCCGTGGCTAGCTCCTGGGACAGTGTGGTCCAAAGAAGAGCACCGGGTCTTCACATGTACCGTACACGTCTCAATGAATGGCCAGACACTCTACGTTGGCTTTCAAAGTCTGCAAGTGGGTGGGCTATCAAATCATATCCGAAGACTAAGGTAAGGTACCATGCTATTCTTGGTGCTGGGATCATTCACCATGGACAGGCCCTGAGGCACATGCCGAAGACAAAATTCCACCTGGCTTAAGGGTACATTATGCTTGTGATGCCGACCGCCCATGTCTCTGCAGGCAGCAGCCAACTCCAATATTGAGTGCATCTTGCTGTTATCACAGGTTCTCTATCCGACTATCATTCGGATCCAGAGTCATCAGGCATTTGCTGCGTGTTTGCAAGTTCCTGCCCGTTGTCTGAGAAGCCGAAAACCATTCAAGACCTTGAAGGACCACGCGATATCTTACCTCCTCTAGTCTCGCCTTGAGTTTGGGCAGTTGAGTCTCCTTGACCATCAGTGTCTGATCATCCAGGTCCTCCACAATGTAGTCATGCTTGTCCTGGTCGATCTTGAGGATGATGGCCTTGATGGACGGGTCACACTCCACCAACACACCTGGCCACATTATCAGCTATGTTCCAGCCCTGCAATGATACAGTAGTAATATTGTACCCTTCACAGCCTTTGGCATGGCTGTGACAGCTCTATCCGATCCTCACTGGCATGCGGATGTTTGAGGTCGTGACAATCACAAGCAAACGTCGGGCTTATGCGAGTTCCGGGCCGAACAGGCGGCGGATGCCTTAGCTCGTCCTTGGCGTGGCACCGACGTGTAATTGTTTCGTAGCTGTGTACGGATTGTGCCTCGCAGCTGCTGCTTACTGATAACCATTCAACCTCCACCCCTCTCCCTCACCAACAGACAGGGCTGTGGCCTGTCGAATTCTACTGAGATAATGCCCGACGTCCATCCATCCATATCTTGACATCTCCCACGCGAGTCACGCGACACCATCTACGCTTGATACTACTCCTACGATTCTATTCGCCGGAGCTCGTCGGAAGCTCAAATCCAAGGGAAGTAGTTTCGAACCATGGTCACATCCAACACGAGACGAAGAATGCAGCGCAGCAGTCACAATGCCCTCTCACCTCTTTCACTCGTCCTACTCTCATTCCTGACCGGGGAAACGACTGCCCAAGTCCGCTTCGACGATGTGCCAAGTACCACCTCAAGTTCGGTATCATTCGGAGGCCCTACGAGTACCTCCTCTCACTCGGCAACAGCCTCTTCAACCGGTGTCCCCGCTCCAACAGGATATGGAGCCCCGCTATCAAACCAACAACAAAACTCAAACAATGGTATCCTGAACTACTACTTCCTCCTCCTCGCAATCTTTATCGTCGTCATAGCAGTAGCGTACTGTGTACTCGTCCGGCGGCGGAAAAGGAAGATCGCAAGATCTCGAAACAGCGGCCAGAATGCTCTAGCTCAAGATTTGGAAGGTTGGGCAGGAGCAAGGCGGTGGGGTCATAACAGGTGGAGATCAGGTGGAGTGCATGAGCCTAGGGCAGAGGAAGGGTTGGACGAGAGGGGAGAGGCGCCTCCTCCATATATGCCTGGGGAGCCTCCACCAGCACACCTGGATGCTCCCAACAGTTCGAATGGATACATCGCACCGATACCTCTACGGACAATGGAGAGAGATGCAGGGAAGCCTCCGGATTATGCGTAGGGACAGCCATCGATCATCATGGACTTACGAGGATGGTGATGAGGTGTAATTGCCAGCTCGGCGGTTGACCGACGATTTCAGGGAAGATGTGGCCCTAACAACAATCGGATAAACCGAAGGTCATCAGGAGTTGTGGGCTTAGCATGGTTCGGAGCACTTGAATTGAAGTACGGCAGGGAGATTGCATGGTTCTAGGTGCTAGCAGTGTATGGGACGCAGGAGCTTTCGCAGAGTTTCGCAGAAATCAAAAAAGTCCTTTCAGTCTCGTCTCTATTGTGGCGTCTGCTAGGGTTGTGAGGGCTGGGATAGCCGAGGTGTTATCGGGGGCGGCGCTGTTCATGGACATAGTTAGAGAAGGGCCAGCGAGCTTTCACCCCTTCACTCCGATACGAATTTGCATCAGTTCAATACCACATGATTCAATTTCTAGAAGGCATAGTGATCTCAATATTCTCTTCAATATTCTCTCGATTGTAATTTGCAACAGGTAGCTTGACTAACTTGGCCTTTCGCCATTGCGGTTTTCTGCCGCAGGAAGGAAAATAATTTGCTTCCCACGGGGTTTCTATTGCTACAAGTACCTACCGTACAAGTACCTATCGTATTTGCCAGGCAACTACACATAACCCGGTGCCGTCAGCACGTCCGACTAACTCCCCGAATCGACGTGCCCATCTCGCGTTTCCCTCCTTTCCTAATCGAGTCACCATTTCTCGAAAAGGATGATCGTCGAACGTCGTAAGGCTCCACAACCTCAACTCGCGTGTTTCATCTTTCGCGTTATCCCGTAAAAGATCTTCGTTCCTCACTTCCCGCCTCACCTTATCGAGATCTTATCTCTTATCGCAATCTCCCCCTCTCAAACCACGTACCTATCAAAATGACGTCGTGTCCATAATTCGCACCTCCTGTACTGTACCGGAGTAGTGTCCCCGGTCTTGCCAGCACGATTGACGAAACCCAAGGTCTTTAGCACTCACCAATCACCTGATATACTTGGCCAACCCGCCCGACGCATAGAAATCCAGCCCCCCGCCCCCAATCCAATCGTCCGCATTACTTCCACCACCCCCGGTTTTTCCACCCGCAAACATCGCCATCCGGAACAACCACTCCCACTCCATCCTTCCAACCCCACCATCACCCTTGTCAACATCGATCAACCCTCTCCAACACCCTCTTCACCCCCGCCTCCATCATCAACCCATCACACCCCCATCGCCTCCCTCCCTCCTCACCACCTCCACCCTCATCACCCACCCCCTCACACCCCTCCTCCCAACGAAACCCCCACCATGTCCACCACCACCTCCAACAACACCCCCACCAACGAGACCCTAACCGTCATCGCCATCCTCGTCACCACGGCCGCCGCCCTCCTCGCCGGCTTGTACATCTCCGGCGCCGCGGGCGACTTGTGGGAATATCTGGTTGGGAAATACGCCGGCGCGGAAGGGACGGTGGAGGCTGAGAAGAAGGGGAGGGCGGAGAGGAAGGGGGAGGTGGAGGGGGAAACAGGAGGGGAAAGGGGGTGAGAAGATTGAGGGAGGGGGGGAGGTGAGATGGTTACTAGGTGTGGGGTTGGTCGGAGGGAGGAGGTTGCTGGGGCTTGGGACTGGGGTCGCTAGGGGCGGGT
>KK106986.1:230097-243534 GCA_000611775.1 Umbilicaria muhlenbergii
GGGGAAGGGGGGGGGATTAATTGAGAGGGAAGGGGGTAGGTGGGGAGGGAAGAGTGGGGCGAGGGAGGGGAGTGAGAAGTGAGGAGGTGCGGAGGTGAGATGGTGAGATGGTGAAAAGTTGAGCCAGGTTGGGAGAGGGAAGAGTGTTGTTGTATGCCTTGGCGTTAGGGAATGGTCGTGATGGATACCCAAGGAATGTGAAGGCATTTTATCGCCAAATCTCGGAATATTGCGGAGGAGTTACGTTTCAAGAATGTCGAGTTGGGACATTCAGGGTCTGAGCAGTGGCCATGAGCATTGCATTTTGTGAGTTTGGAGGTAGGGTCGGAAGAGAGTCCTGCTGGGTTCACAACCTTAGGTCTGATGCACGTGTACGCTATCAAGCTAGTATAAGGAGCCCCACGGGTATCACGCTCGGGATTTTTATTTCCCGGCTAGCATGCGAAATCATTGCTTTAGGTAATAGTCTGCGCTGTTGCCACCAGATCCTTTACTACCCTCACGAAGCCGTGGAAGCGTAGCACGAGCAGAAACGTAATGCGCGCCGTGCCTACCTTGATCTACCATGCAATGCTTCCTTCAAGCACGCAGTCGTGGCAGAGTACACCGTGTGTTCCCGCGATGGTCAAGGTAGTGCAACAAGGCAACAACAACACATGCAAGGTCTATGACGATGATTGGCCCATCCCAAGCCCTGGCAAGGAGCAAGGCTGGTCTGGATCTGCGAAGGCCACTAGTGATGAGCTTAAGCAGATGTGAAAATCGAGGTCTAGACATCCGATGGATAAATGCGTGGCCGCGCTTCTACCCTGGCGTCTCTTTCAGGCCCTGCATCCAAAAGAGGGGGTGCGATCTACACCTGACCCGTTCATCCGTTGCGGTATTGAGCCCGGTGGCGCATAGCACGCGCTGTGATTGGCGATAGACTGCGGTCATCTTGCATGGCTTAGTCTTGGAGACGACGAACTGGGACGAGAGAGCCCGGAAGGCGTCTTGCCGACTGCAAACCCAAGATGCTAAGCCGTGCGCCTCCAAAGCTACCTCGATCAAATGTCCGCACCACAGCACTACAGTCACTGCTGCTACTACACGTCTTTGCGATCATTTCCACATCCCGCTTGCAAGCCCCGCATCATTTCCCTTCTAGCTGGTATTTGGGACCCCGCCTCATGCGGCCAGCAGGGTGCAGGGAAGACAGCTGGCGGCCCATATGACGCCTTTGACTGCAAAGGGGACTCGGAACGCAGATTCAGCAGTGATGATCTGCCTGAAGAGGCATTTTAGCTACTCCAGACAACGGCTTGGTAGCTGCCAAGGGCTTGCGGAGATGATAGCTATTGGCTTTGATATAGCTCCGGATGCTGGATCTCCCGCTGGCTTCTACAAGCTGGGATAGCTTGTAGCTCTATCGATTTTCTCTTGGATGATCAAGTACTTTTCCCCGCCTCTGCTTTGTAGCTAGCTATAACTGCTGTACCTCCCCTGGTGTTCTTGACCGTCAAGCCGCTGTTATATTCTACACTGAGAAACATCTTCCATCTATAATCCTATCCCACCCTTCCAGTCGTTGAATTCACGTCCAAGATGCGTTCCATCAGCATCATTTCAGCCTTTCTGGCCGCTGGCCTCAGCGTTGCATCGCCAATTGAGAAGCGTGTTACTGCGCCGAAAGTAGATGATGGCATCATTGTACGTCCCTGCAAGTCTTTTTCGCTACTCAGCCCTAACTTATTCAACAGCTCAACTACGCCCTGACTCTCGAATATCTAGAGCGCAAGTTCTACCAAGAGGGGCTGGCCAACTACAGCCAAGCCGACTTCGTGGCCGCTGGCTTCCCCGATCCCTTCTACGCCAACCTGAAGGAGATCTATGTCGACGAACAAACCCACGTCAGTTTCTTGGTGGGTGCCCTTGCGGCAGCTGGCATCACTCCTACGGTTGAGCTGCAATATTCGTTCCCTGCTACGGATGTCAAGTCGTTTGTGACGCTTTCGAGCGTCCTCGAGGGCGTGGGTGTCTCTGCGTAAGTGCACCAACTCGACGTGCAAGCGACCCGACCCAAACCTAATAGAAGATTTACAGGTATCTCGGAGCAGCAGCCTCAATCATGGAACCAGCTTACCTCACGGCTGCTGGAGCCATCCTGACAGTCGAAGCCCGTCACTCGTCCTACATCCGAGCTTCTCTCGGCGAATCGCCATTCCCGAATCCATTCGATACACCCCTCGACTTTGTAAGCATCCTGCTACTCCTTGAGCAGTTACGACCAATGCTGACACCCAACAGAATGAAGTTTACAGCCTTGCATCCGCATTCATCGTCGGTGGCAGCAGTCCCGTAACCCTACCCTTCATGGCCTTCCCCGCCCTCACGCTCCAATGCACTCAATACTACTACGAGTAAGCGCAACACATCTCCCGCATACCCGTCTCCAGCACTAACTGCATCTGTCTGCAGGGCCAATAGATCATCCGTGACCTTCTCCGGCGCCTTCACCGCCGCCAAAGCATTCAACAGCAACATCACCAGCTCGACACCCATCTACGCCGTCTTCTTCTCCGGGTTGATGCAGGTAAATCATCATCTCCTTCTGTCTAGATACAATCCTGGATAAGTACTAAGGCATCACTGCAGATCCCAGTGCAAGTCCGCGTAACAGGCAATAAAGACTACAAGATCTCGACACTACCCGGGGGCATCAGCGGACAGGTTTACGTCGTCCTGTCGAAGAGCGACAAGGACTTCTCCGACGACTCTATCATCGCTGGGCCAGCTATCCTCGAGGTATGAGATCGCCTCTGTTGTAGCGACCAAAGAATTGATACTGACACCCATACTCAGGTCTACCCGAAAGGCGAGAAACCATCGACGCCCCACCCGACATGCTGATAGTGTGCGCCCGCCAGGCACGGCATAACCATCGGAGTTTGAGTCTTTTGTTTGTGGCAATGGAGCAGCTGTATGTCCGCAGCGCCCGGAAACCGAGGCACAACAGCCATTCATTAATCAAAAGCCCCATATTATTACTTTCACTGTGTAAAGCCAAAATGAACTAATTAGTTGCTGTAATACATATAATACATTTCCGTTGATTGGAAGCTTTGGGTACAGGCTGTTGTGTATGTATAAAGCACTTGGAATTACATTCAACTTCCTCGCAAGGCAACAGCTACCTTTTCACCTACCTTTTCACCTACCATCGTCGAGGTCACGTGCATGATTATCTGCCCCGATTGATACAAGCTGCATACCTCCGGCAGCCCAGCTCGTGACCGGTCCTCGTAAAATAACATCAACCCCTAGTTCTTACACTGACAACCCTTTCCCCCTAAAATAATAGGACGACTGGTCATAGACGTACTTAAAAATGCTCAAAAATAAAAAAAAATACTTGTCCACCACGCCCAACGCTTGATGTCTTACTAGTGGATTACCCCACGTCTCCATGACTTCAAGTACTTCTACACAGCGACACAGGTGTTTGTTGATCGGCATTCCCAAAACCCGCCCCCAAACCCCGGAAAAGCACCAAGTCAAAAGCCCCAACCCAGACCCCCCATCCCAGCTCCCACCCGCCTGCGCAAGTTCCGCGCGGGCATCGAGATCAGGTGCGCGCCGCTCGCCGTTTGCGAAGACGTACACTCCCGCTGCCGAAGTGGTCGCCAGAGGGGATCGAAGCCGGATTCAAAGTTTGATGAGCCCATTAGGTTTGATGGTGCCGTTGATATGGTCTGCTTGAATATAGGGCCCAACGGCTGCAAAAGCCGGGAATCGGTAATCGCTTCGTCTGGATGTCGGTCAAGGGGCACGAAACCCCAACCGGAGTAAAGACGGGGCGTGGAAGGCGTCAATGGAAAAGAAGCTGACGAGGTGGACTAGAACTCGGCGTCTGCTCACGGGACGGAGGTTTCCAGCGCGACACCAGCAGTGGAATTGTGGACGAGAGATTCGGCGGATCCGAACGTAGCGAATCCATCGTTGCGGAATTATGAAAAGGGCCGTACGGTGTTCATGCTGCTTGTTATAAAGTTTGACGTTTTGGTTCTGCCGTCCGTTCAATCCGTTGCGGTAAAGAAGCGTACAAGAATGAACATTTCTCTAAGAATATAAAATATTCAAACCACAAGCAAGCTAGTCAAAAGGAGGTATGAGAAAATGACTGTCGAAGCTACCACAGTCATGTTCTCAGCGCGGAGATTCACCAGCAGTCATTAATACCGTGGACTTAATACTACGCTGAGCTGTACTCCGATAAACACCTCAGAACGCTCAGCATAGACATCATCCAGCCAGTGTAAGAAGAAATCTGCAATAAATCACCATTTCTTTTTTGCACAAGATGAATTGGGTGCACTATATATATTGTCATCGTGATCCAGCACTCCCTTACAACCTCACCATGATTCTTGCAGCCGGACACTGATCAATCAGCTGAGCTCTATCTTCGTGCGCATTCTGGCAACGATTTCGAATGAAAAATGTTGATCCGTCCGATTGCTCAATTAGAAACAGAACTGCTCTTCGATATGCTTGCAGCACGCACGTGGCATATATAGGATTATATCGAGAGAGGACTGTTTGATAGATGTCCTGAGTGACGTGGGCTGAGTGGCTAGATCCGTATCTGGCCCACACGGGACTCGGCGTTTATGTGCCACCTCCTTGAAAAGCGCTGTCTGTTTGGGAGTAAGAGCGTTAGCCGAGTGCATTTTTGGTCATGAGAGCTAAGATCATGAGCAAAAAGAAAAAGTGGTGAAGTTGGGAAAGGATGAGAATGATGGCTGTGAAGATCGCTTGATCTTGTCCAGAGAGGAGATGGAGCAGAAATTTCCTCAGTTCAACTTCTTGACTTGTTCGGAGCAGTGGGATTACGAACCGCATACCATCGAAGCTGCAACTGAGCGCGCCGAATGTGTTAGACGGGATCTGAAAGAACTTGCAAAAGTGTACAAGAATATTGCATTGGTCACGCATAGAGGCTTCATTGCTTTCCTTGCTCAAGGGAGCAGATTTGACGTTTGTGGTACGCCAACAATCTTCACAAAGCGATACTCCAACTGCAATCATAGTGAACTAAATCACTCTAGAAATCCGCTCGTATCGATCCGCAGAAGATGACGAGGTGGAGAGGCTGAGACATAGTACAAACGTCGATACGCATGACATCCAAGACTTTGGTCCCGCAGTGTTGGTCCCAGCCCTGGAGGCTGTTGAAGACATCGCGAAGGTCGAGCCGGAACCGGGTGTTGAGGAGAAGATGGCCGTGGTGTTTTGAGAAACAATTTTGGCTTGGGTGTCTTGCGCTGGCTATGTGCAGGGGACTTTTTCTTCCAAAAGCGCTGGATCATTCAGCGCAGTGCCGAAACATCTGTCCAGTAGATGTTCTAGGATACAGCATTGTGAAAGATAGACTTTCGTTCCCACTGCATCAAGGGTTATATAAAGACTCTCATGTGCTCAGCGTCCCTGGCCTCTGGCGACAGGCTCACGAAGCAAAAAGGCATTTGGCGGGCTTATCAGAGGAAGGTAGGGTAGGGATAAGAGTTGCGACTTCGGCGTCGAGACATTTATACAAAACCGGACTAGCGCGATTACACAGAACGCGTGCCTCGCGCCGACCCCCATAGGGTAAAGGTTAACCGCGAGAGATGTTCAGTAACATGAGCTCACAGCAGTCTTTGAAGGACGAGGTCCTATCCTCGCCATCCAGAGCGCAATCCAAGTCACAGCCATCATATCGCCCCAGTAAAGCTCTTCCCTACGAGCTGCGCGAACACTCCATCATCTACTTCGAAGAAGCACTCTGTACGCTTGGCACCCCGCCATACATTCGACATACCCTCAACTGACCCTCGACCAGACAGTCAAGCTCTCACACTCCTGATCTCCCTTCTCACCTCCGGCAATTCCTTGAATCATCTCTCAGCTGCATTTGTCTCACCCTCACAACATCTCGCCCTTGCCGCAACGCTCGCGGTACACCCCTCCCTAACCACCCGCGCAAGATCCGCAGATCGATTACAGGCTGCCAATCTCGCACTACGATATTTACGACTAGTACATCAACATGTCGGACCTATCAATGCGAACTTCCACGAAGCCTTCGCATTTACCAGTGCAGGGACATCCTCTCGACGTGGGGGCAGCACGCGAAGGAGGACTGGGGAAGACGCCAATCCCGTAGCCCAGGATGCGGAGAACGTGAACACGGATCTAGCCAGTACTGAGAGTCTGTGGGCTCGTGCCGAAGATTTCTGGCATGTTGTCGGCTGGGCTTTCAACTGCAGTGTGGTACATAAAAGGCGGTGGGAGAGATGGAGGGCCTGGTTGGAATACATGCTGCAAGTATTGGAGGATGATTGGAACCTACGGCGAAACATGACCGACACCGAAAAACTCGACGGACGAGAAGATCCGAGGGAAGCGAGCTTGATAGTCACTTACCTCGGCGCAGACGGTTCGAGAACAGGAAAGGAGAGGAGGGTAGTACGAGCCATATTCGCAGACGGCAGTCCTCGCACCCTGACCGAATTCAAAGAAATCTGGCGGCACGAACCGCGCGAGAGAAAAACCGACAGCGACGCCACGAAGAAACTCGAAGCGAAAGTCAACGTCGACGAAGACATCTACGGGGACTACCTCAAAGACGAAGACGACTCCGACCTCGAAGACGACCCCGCCATCCTTCCCACCCCCTCCCCTCCCCCCGCCCCCTCCGCCGCCGACGCCGACTCCCCTCCCACCCTCCCCAGCGGCGCCGACCCCCTCGGCGGCATCTCCTCCCTAACCCTCCGCCTGCGCCTCCTCTCCCTCCTCTCCAGCGTATCCTTCACCCACCCCCCCCTCTTCACCCCCATAACGACCCTCTACGACCTCTACCTCACCCAGATCCGGCCCCTCCCCCTCCCCACCTTCTCCGTCTTCCTCTCCTCCCCCTCCCTCCGCCACCTCGCCCCCTCCGCCGCCTCGTCCCTGACGCAATACCTGCTGCGCACCCTCATCTCCGCATCCGCCCCGCTCCCGGTAAAAGACGATCTGACGCAGGAAGTGCTGGAGCAGAGCTATCTGCCGTACGCGGCCAATACGGCCAGTGTGGCGGATAATGCCAAGGTGAGTTTGTGCGTGGAGGCGCTGCTGAGGTTGTGGGATGCGCATGTGGGGTTGGAGTGGAGTGAGGGGTTGAATAGGGCCGTGGAGGAGGGGATTGAGGCGAGGGAGGCGAAGGCGAGGAGGGATGGGAGGGGGAGGAGGAGGGGGGGTGAGGGGCAGGGCGGGGGTGGGGTGGAGGAGGATAGGGTTTGGTTGAGGTTGAGCGCGGAGCGGATGAGGGGGTTGGTGGAGATGGTGAGGCCGTGATAGAAGGGCTGGAAGGATCGGGTTGGTGAGACCAACGATAGATCTCATCTCGAGCGTGGTGAGGATGCAATGTGATAGGCTTCGTCGCGGCATGAGTGTGAAGTTGGCTGCTGAATTGAAATGGCTACCTTATGGCGTCGGACATCCTTTGAGACTAACCTGCGGTCTGGATCTGGTGTCTTGCGTAGACCCTTGATCGTGCCTGATCTCACAACAGGACTATGGTTTTCAAGGCGGCGGAGTAGGCAACGAGTCAATTGCTCATAGACGAGTCTACCTACAATGGCTGACCATGAGCCAACAACCTGTCAACCGCTACCGAATTTTTTAAACGCAAACCCAAAGCACACTCCGAAGCCGCAATACCACTTTTATCGATCTTCAGGATCCCCCGACAAAAACCCTACTCTCATACGATGACTCTGGAAAATTATCAGCAGCCGCAAGCAGTGGAATTTTCAGGCCCTGCTTACCGAAGGTAACTTAGGGATCACGACAGCCAACACCGCCAAAAAATTGATGGTGAAGTACGTCAAGCCATAGTGCGTATAGTGCGTGCTGAGTAGAAACAGCACTATCGGCACACTCAGGAGGAATTTCTTTGCAGGCGTGTATTGATCACCGTTGTCGATCTGCTCCCACATGTTCAGGTTATCGTAAGCACCGGCGTTGAACTCAAAGGGCACGCCCCGCACCCAGTGGAACATGAGGTACGATCCGAACATGTAGGAGATGTTGGTCAGGGTCCAGGATGTTTCTTGCGACATTCCTGGAACGATGTCGAATAGTATCTTTAGTGCGAGGATGAGAACGATGTGGATGGTCCATGCGCCTGTGGGGGTGAGTCAATTAGCAAAGTCTCCGGTGGAGTGACGATAGACCAGAGAAAAGCAGTGCTAGTAGGAGAGGATGCTGCAAATTATCACAGCGCCACTTCTAGGACATCCTGGAACCCGCATCTTTCAGCTCTCGAAAGAGTATGCACATACCTTTGGCGTTGACCCAAGTCGCGTTCAAGTTTGGCAATGCTGACTGATCACTCATGTGCTCCATAGACTCTGGCGGCTCTTGGTATATGAGACTGCTCGAGCGCCGCCTCCTTCCTTTCTTGCCATCGTTCATGGTCCTCTCAGCAGAGGGCCTCCTGGACGGGGCTGGGTTGGTGTTGGCGGCGAACGAGAGGGTACGGGGAAGTAGGAGGGAAGACAGATTGGCGGTATTGAAGGGTTTGACGTTTGATTTGGCGGAGGACGATTCGTGCGTGAGAGTGGATGGTGAGGTAAGAAGGTGTGAGGTAAGCCTAAGGTATCCAATGTCCACAGACAATGAGCCAGGTAGCCGTTACTGGTATTGAAGTAGCTAAAGATGAGGGAGATGTGAGGTCTGCGGCTGGCTTGGCTAGAAGTTCCAGCAGGATGACGAAAGTCGACGACTGGCGGGAAAATGCTTGGTCCAGAGGGATCACAAGTTCTACCGGCAGCCTGCAGCTTTATGCTTGGTGCAAGGGAGGCGGAAACGAATGTGGTGCTAGAGCAGTCTAGACCTTGGAAATATGACGATCGATGAGATTGAGATGAATGTTCTCAAGTGACCGGAACTCTTCAGTAAGAATAACAGAATGGACCTCGCAGCATTTGCGATGTGGTGTGATATGATGAAGGGATCCAGGATCTTTCTTGCATCCGGACGGAGGAACGCGAGGCAACATCCCAGCTGTCGCTTTGACCAACGTCTGGGAGCCGGCGCGGAATTAGCCGAGAAACGTCATTTTATGATCAGCTTCTCAGGTTCTCATGGTCCAAAGGCTCCAGATCCACCTCATAAGCTCATCAACAACGCGTCGCCGTCTCCACACTTGTCAGGATATCGGATATCGGATATCGAGCATCGTACTCCGAGAAGACACACATCTGATACACGATGACCAATCCTCGTATATGATATCATCTACATCGTCTCAAATGGAAGACGACACCGACTCCCGCACCGCTGCGTTTGAGCGCAAGAGGCCCCTCGGAGAATCTGAGAACAACAGTCATGAAGCTGCTACCTCCGGGCAGAGCACGCCTCGAAAGCGCGTCAAACGTCAGGACAAGGCAGGGGGACAAGATCTAGGAAATTCCGTACCTGTTGGAGGCAACTTCAGCACAAGTACGATTCCAATAGATGATGCCGATGATAGTGGATCTGTTGTGTCCTCCGATAGTGACGCCAATAAGCTTGGAGGTGTGTCGCCGAGACAAGCAGATCAGAAGCTTGGTGGAGCGGCACCATCAATCAACTGGAACGTTGGTAGCAAAGCGAGGATACGCACAACTCTTGGTGGCTCTCCTACTGTCAACAGAACGAATTCACAAGCATCACTGTCACTGTCAGCGCCAATCAGTCAGGCGCAGGCAAAGGATTCATCTGGCAGAACGAGCACCGAGAATACGCCACGGCTAATCGGCACATTGACTATTCAAGAAGATGGCCGGCCGACTGTGGCTTTGGACCCTTCGATTCCAGAGATACCGGGCATAAAGAGTGGATTGCTATCAACCAACGTAAAGCTCTTGAATCCACCGCCCGGAATTGTCCATACATCACTCCTAGATAATGTCAGTGGAGATGTTTCGCAGCACATAGTAAAGGATGGCCAGACTTCTGAGGATGATGATGGTGTTATTCTGAACCTCCAGAGCGAGCAAGAGAGCGGTGAAATCACAGAAGGTGACTTGTATCATGGAAAAAACGAAGGAGATAACGCCCAAGTCGAGAACGGCCGAATGGAGATAGAGGAGCCTGTTGCAGAAAGAGAGAAGAAGCAACTGGGATCTCCTGACGAGGGTATTCCATCGAAGAACAAGGTCGTTGTGAAGAACCTTCCGTTTGAACTTAGTGACAATGAGGTTCGTCAGCTACATTAGTCGTCTTTCCACGTGCCCTGCTGATCCGAGGTTCCACAGCTTAAGGAAAGCTTTGCAGCGTACATGCCAACGGTCGTTAGCATCGCTCTTCGCAATAATTCTCGCTCACGGCTGGAGAAAGTGCCAAAGGCTCCCGAAACCCGCATTGGACGTGGATTTGGGTTCGTAACGTTCGAAACGGAGGAGACACAGCAAAGAGCGATTAGCGAAATGAACGGCACGTTGATCAAAGGCCGGAATATCTCCGTCAAGGTCGCTATCGACCCCCCGGATAAGGAAGTACTTGATTCCGAAGCAGGGGAGGGCCGTCAAAAGAATAACGTGGCTATCGAGGGGAATCAGACCAATGATACGATAGAAAATTCGACATCAGACCGTAGCCAGGTCGCGGCCCTTGATAGCATGAACGTCGATATTGCTAACAATGCACCGACAGATAAGCGTCAACCACAGACTCTGGCCGACTTGACACCGGATGATTTTAAGCTACAGCTAAAGTACTTCTATGTCACCAAGAATCCACGAGAAGTAGATATGGCTAGTGCAGTCAGGTGTTTGGTGTGCATGCAAGAGGGTCACATGGCTGAGAGCTGTGAGACTCTACTTTGTACCCACTGTGGCCTTTACAAGGATCACTTCTCGAATCAGTGTCCAAATATTCGGAAGTGTCACAGGTGTCGCGAGCGTGGCCATAAGCAGGAGGAATGCCCGTACAAACTTGGCCGCTTGGCTGCAAATGAAATGGTGTGCGATTTATGCCAGCGAAAAGGCCACACCGAGGCGAAATGCGAACTTCTCTGGCGAACATCAGGTAAGCCTTGGGAGTCGGACGTGGCAAAACGGAACATACGACGCTCGTGCTATGAATGTGGGTCAAACACGCACCTCGGCAATGATTGTCCTACGAGAAAGCCCGGAAAACCAATGGGTTCTAGTGCATGGTCATTGGGTGAGAAAAAATCCGGATCGAATGATCCCCAGCATGGTACAATTATCAAGGGTAGAGCACAGCAAAAGCCGTCAGCAGTCGTCGACGACAGCGAAGATGACCATGCCAACTTCTACCGTCCAAGAATACCGCAACCTGCCCGGAGCGGTCAGATCCGCATAGCAGATGAAAACCTCAACAGGTACCAGGACGGCTCCTGGGCACCAAGCAATGAGCCCCAACGAGGCTACAAGGCTGGTGGCAGAAGAGACGACTCTTACCGGGATTCCCGTGACTATGGTTCTAATGCTTATCGACCGAATGAACGGAGGCGTTCACGGTCACCTCAACCGCGATACCCAACCCAATACGCTCCCAGAGGTGGTTATGACGGCTCTGCTGACAAGCCGCCACCACTTCCTCGAGGTCAGCCGCCGGGTCGGGCAGGAAAGGGTGGTAAGGGCAATCATGCCAAGAAGAATACGTACAAGCCTATGCCTAGCGCAGCGAAAAGTGCTTGGAGCAAGCACCGAACCTAGGGATGCATTTCGACGAAGTGACAATACCGGAGAAAGCATGTGCATCGGATACTGATATCTAATAGGTATCTGTATTCTGCATAGGATGGCGCTGGTGGTTTACTTTGGATGCTTCGGCCAATATACCCACCGTGTTCGAGACTTGAAATCTAGATAATTACAATACCCTCAAATGCCCAGACTCGTTTACAATGATCTGATGTTGAGCTGCCTAGAGATACACTGTATCCCGTCACGTGCCCGTCTAGCCGAAGGACGAGAGGTCGATCCGTTGTAGGGCTCAACTATCGGAAGTTTCCGTCGTGCTTGGCATTTCCGAGCTACCAAGCTTGCATGTCTCGAGCAAGCACCTGTAGCTGATCAAAAAATGCGCCGATAACCTCCAGCAACCCCTCACAGATTACGCAGTGGTTAGAAGCAGCAGACAAGATGCCTAAATATAAGTCCCCCCACCCCCGAACATCAGCACAGCAATACTGACAATCCCGGCACTCTTTTGTAGGTCTTCCACTTCCCTCCCTCAAACCCGCCTCCTACATCCTCCGCAAAGCTAACACCCCTAAGGCGACTACTGCGATGTCTACCTCACCCACGACTCGATGAGCGTGCGCAAAGCCCACAACAGCGGCCGAAATCACCTCCGCAATGTAGTCGACTACTACCAACGCAAGTCCATCCCCCAACGAAACCCCCCCCCCCAACATGAACTCTTCCCTGCCCGCAATCGCTCGCTCACTCCAACCCCCAACCCTGAGCAACTCCGACTAACACACACCCTTCCATTCAACAGAAATCGGCCACGAAAAAGCCCAATCCGTCATCGACTCCATCACGTCTTCCTACGCGGCCGAAGGCCAATCAGGCGCCAACCCCATGCTAGGACAGCAGGGCGGGATGGGCCAACCCTTCCCGCCGCCGCCGTTCGGCTTCCCAGGTATCACAAACCGCACCCTCCAGCCCGTCAAAGGCGCGGATGCGATAGTCGAAAATCGTGCTAACGAGCCCACCCAGGCGGCATTCCCCCACCGCCATTCGGCATGCCCGGCGGTCCCCCCGGCCCCGGATTCCCCATGCGTACGTCCCCTCCTTCCACTTCAGCGTCCATTCTCTTTTCTGCATCTGCCACCCCACCCCATCAGCCTCTCATGCTAACGCACGCTCCATCGCAGCCCCCAACGCCGGCCGCGGCATGCCATTTCCACCCTTCCCGGGCGCCGGCGGTCCCGGCGGTATGCCACCAATGCCCGGCGGTATGCCGTTCCCGCCACCGGGCGGCCTACCGCCGAACTTTCAGTTCCCGCCGCCCGGAGGGTTCCCGCCTCCGCCGCAGGGGATGAGTCCGGTGGGTCCGGGTGGGTTTGCGCCACCGCCGGCGTTCGGGGAGGATCGGAGGTAGTCGTGTCGTGGACTAGGGGGATAAAGGTGGGGCGGCGGTGGAATGATACCCGAGTGTGGTTGGAGAAAGAGAGGGGGGGGGGGGGGGGAAGTTGCGTGTCAGGTGGCTTGTCAGATCTTTGGGCGTCAAGGAAAGGAAAAGCAAGGAGTGCTGTATTCTACAACAGACACCCATCAGATCCGGCGCTGTATTCCTCGGCCGCCAGCACTCATCATGCCAATCCTACAAAACCATAAACCTATCAACAACCGAACCCCTGATCCCGAAACACAACCTCATCACCGCTCGCAAAGCCAATCTCCACCCCTC